>JAHZMX010000377.1:0-15148 GCA_027743895.1 Seira musarum
TAGCCTTGACTCAATTTTCTGCCACTTCATTAACAAACTCAGCGCGGAGAAATGAACCAAGCAAACAAGGTAAATGATATATACGTAGCTGGGATATTTAAAACATTACTAAATAGAATCACAAAATATTGTTAGAGTGCTTTCTTGAGAGATAATTGGTAATGAAATGAGTAGAAATAATATTTTCACAGAAAGTCAGAAAACTGTATGGTCGTTCGTGGTCTAAGTCGCAACCAACTTATTATTGGAAACGATACATTTAATTACCTTTTGGAAATAAACGAGCAAATCCATTTACTCACGTTCAACTTGAGGGCCGTACAAAAACTTTCCAGGATCCTCGGAGGTATTAGGACGACTACTAGTATTGTGAGTTTACCACACACTTTACACGACCAAAAAGCCATGCAGACAAGCTACAAGAATTCTGCTAACATCTTCTTACACAATAATCTAAGAAACATTTGAGTTAGTAATTTTAGTGCGAATTATTATTAAGTTTCAAACGGCTTGTGAAACTAACCTCTGGGCGTTTACATTAGCTAGTAAAAATATAATTGGCGTGAATTCCTTCGAGGGAGCTACATTTACCACATTAAAATCCAAGTTATAAAAAAATTAAAATAAAATAAATAAATAGGTTGTAGATGTACTGTTATCCTGGGATTATCTAAAAAGCTCTACCGTTCCCCGACATTTTCTCTGACCCATCCATTTGGTTCGTTCTCTCCTCACTAGATATTCGATTTACATTACAAGATGAATTTTACAGGAGATTTCACAAATAAGATTTTTGTATTATTACGGCAATCTCGATTCCATTCTATTCCATGAGAAAGCATGATCTTTCACCAGAAGGATTGGGAATACAGGAACGAACAAATATTTTTTGCTCGTCACGAGCTACGATGGCAGATACACAATGGTCTTTTCTGTTCTAAAATAGATGATTATAGATTGAGGAGTTGTGCAAAAAATATTTATGTCAGAGATGAATGAAAAATCCTTTTCATTTGTTTGGAGGATAGCCATGAACTCTCTGCACTTTTATTTGCAAGTTCAGCCATCCATTCTCTGTCTCAGTCAACTCTCCATCTTTTATGATACCTATAAAATTTAAAGCAAAAATAGTGCATGTGAGTGATGTCATGCCATGCATAAATCAATACTCATTTACTGGCTTAAAAAACTCGAGTAACAGTTTCATTTTCACTTACATTATCGCCAAAAAACTTAACCTACAATGCTACTGCAATAAATACCGGTTCAATATTAACGTCCGTTTACTTCTCTTCTCAACCCTTTCCCCACCTCCCATTTCACCTTATCTTTAGGTCAAAAATGGTTTTTGAAAGAGCGAATTCTGGGCAAAATGTTCCGCAACTCGTTAAAGGTGTAATAAGTACGTTCTAACGCATAATCCTTAAAGTGCTTCAGTTGTCCAGTTTGAAAGTATGTACATAATATTAATTATTAATTAACTGGAGTCAGTTTAATTCAAATCTACAAAGAATGAAGTGATGGAAATGATAGCAAAAACGCTCTGGAAAAATAATAAAGAGAAAAAGAGAAGATAATTGAGTCGACAGGAATATCTCACCACAACATCTCCTACTGATTTCTTGGCAAATGCTTCGACTTTTAAAAATTTTTGTTGGAGTGAAGCAAGCACTGAGGGTATGGTAAGACTAAATCAATGGATAATGCAAAATACAGCAATTTCTTGAAGCATGACGCCTCAGGAAGTCTTAATACGTAAATGAATGCAATTTTCATCATTTACTATTCTTTTGCTGTAAGTGTGCTGGGCATGGGCGCGCGCCATTTACAGATCTTGAGAACACAGAGAAAGATGGAAGCAATAATTGCGTAATAGATACTGTAAACACTAAACAGTTTCTCGATATACCCAAGCAAACTTTAGGAATTTGCGAATCAGAAATACGACCTAAAAGTTACAAAATAAAATACCTTTTGATTTTTTATTTGCATTTTACCATCTGACTGAGAATCATGGTAAAAGTCAAGTCATTAGGGGATCCCCGTAATTTAACGCAAATTAACGCAAGTTCCATTTCGGTTCAGCCGCGTGGACCACCTCCTGCGTCATGTCCCACAGAATTTGTGGAGTGGTGAAATTAAGATAAAAAGCAAATAAAAATACTCTTGACATTATTATTGCCTCTGCATTTTGATTACTCGAAATTGCAATGCGTGAACTGTGTGGCATCCTCTGCATTTAGATTTCATGATGATGATTAGCTACTACAACACACCAATGTAAGTAGCATAGAATTGCCTTGAATTTTATATGAACCGAGTATGCATTGGCCAATCGCCTCTAGGTTTGTATTATGTATGATGACGATATTACATCGTTCTTCAGTGCGCTATGCTGAGCACATTAAAAAGTTCTACGATTTCTTCCCTTCTCTCTCCTTTAAGTTAGAATATATCTTCACATATCGATATACAGATGGGTACATGCATCTCAAAAGATTCAAAAGGGCAATCCCTCCTTCCACTTTATGTTAGCGAAAATGTTCGTCTACGCTTCCTACCAAGTTTGTAGATAGAATGGTAAAAACAAGATTTCTGCCTCTGTAGCATATTTGTACTCAAGAAGTTTGGAGCTTTGTCATAGTTAGTCATGTATGTATCATCTTCCTCTTATAGACTAACTTTCTTATACAGCCAAGAAAACCAAAAAACTAAAAGGATTTTTACAAAACAGCTTTTTCTATCTTGGCTCGAGTTTTATTCTCTCTTTAAACTGCACTTTTTTGACTGTTGTTTTTAATAAAGGGAAGAACACGAGATTTTTTATATTCTCCCACTACCGTTCCACTTTTTAAGTCTTCGCTTCGTATACATCTTTCTGAAAGGATAGCTGATGTAAAGAATGTATTTGTTTTTTAAAGAGAAAAACACACTCGGATCTATTCTAGACTTGAAAAGTCGTATGCACTCAACATCGAGAAATAGCATTAATATTGGTGATCAGTGATCAGATTGTTTCACAATGATTTCCTTCTTTCATCAAATCCGCAAAAAATTTTTTGATGGATAGGGTGAACGTAACAATTTATTAAAAACGGTCTTTTTTACAGAGACTTATTAAAAACCTCAACACGAGCCAAGATTTTCAAGTAATGTCACACTCTTTTCAGAGTAGAGAAACCCCAATTTTGACTAAACCCGGCCATATCCGTCTCGCATGTTTTATATGTTTTAAGTAAGGAATGGTATTCTCAGGATTCTCTCATCTAATTTCATTGTATTGTGTTGCAAAGGGAAGGCAACGTAATCAAAATTGTTCAACTGAACACAGCACACTTACATTTGCTCACAATGCAATCGTTGTACTTTTAAAGAAGGAAGTGCGTGTGCTCATAATGTTTACCTAGTTTTACGCACTTTGATTTACAGAAAAACTTCCCCATTGCATTTCGTCAGTCATTGACTTGCTGTGCGCTATTTTACGCGCTTTTATACATGTATCATTTACTCTAGCCAATTTAATTATTAGATCCCCATCTTAAATATGCACTCATTGCAACGAACTCAATGAGTCGAATCAGCTTAAGCTGCAGTTGGGATATCATATAATTCTTTTCTTATCGTTAGTGTTTTCGCATTGTATAAATTCTTAACTACATTGGCCATTCTGATGTTGATATTAAAAACAAAAGGTTCAGACAAAGTGCCCCTGAATAAACTCTGATATATTTGAGTCAAAATCGAAGCGCGATTTCATTAATATGCACGCATAGAAATACATGTATGAAATGATGACGTTGATGTGAATCGAATGCAATCGTTGTGTATGCATTAATATGATGGGTGGCTTATCAAGGTCATCTCCCTTGAGCACCTATATTTTTTCATAAAATAAAATATGCACAACCCAAACAGCAAAGCCTCTCATTTTTACAGCTGCTACAAGTACCCTCGTTTCACTCATGATAGAAAGGCAGACCAACCGACAATCATCACCATGAAACGGTTAGATTTCTTATCCTCGCCTCATCTCGTTTGAAAAGCGAGTGACTGTCACATCGCGTCACAATGAGATGATGGCAATGCAAGCAATGCCGACAATACAAAGATGAGCTTCAGGTTCAACTTTTGTACATCAGATGTATTTTTTTTAAATTAAATACTTAAAAAATAGAATGCAATAAAGCTTCGTCAAATTTATTCCATACATTTTATATCTTTAAATAAGTGTTTTTGAATTTTAAATAAGTAAATAAACTGATTTTCTTTCGTGGACTGTAAATAGGCATCCGATTATTACTACATAGTTTTCAAACAAATTAGTACTTATTTTTATATGCGCGAAGTGACCTTTAAAATACGAGAGCATATACTGCATCAAACTACTAATGTTTAAAAATGTCAGAAAAATATTTTTTGCAAAGTTTGAAATATGTAATAAAAGTATGGCGATATATTCAATATGCAAGTAGACTGTAGCCAGGGGCCGATGATAGGGTTTAGCATTTTTGGATTATCTTTCCAGAAGTTAATGAAAAACTTTTTACGACTCCCTCAACTCCAAAATGAAAACGAACAGAAAGGACGAAGACACACTGGTCTGGCCTACAGGTCTGACTGTGGCTAGACATAAAAATTACGAAAAAAATTCTTTTCTCTCGCAGAGAAATGTTAGCAGCTTTCGTGTTTATCTTTCCTTTCCTTTCCACTTTTATTAGGACCATGGCCTTATTTCATTTTTTGTTGTTTTCGCATCATTCTTGTCCTCTTCCGAGAAAAGCATTTTGGTCGTGGTTTTGCGTTCAATTCTTTCATTATCAATGTTGATGAGAAGGATAATCATCAACATGAGTGTCCATTTCATGGAACGAAACTGCTGGCATGCGAAATGTCCCTTTTCAATGAAACAAAATCGTGTCTTTTGTCATCGTGAATTTTTAAAAGCATGTGTTTTTAAGTGTAGTAAAAAGCTTACTCGCTCCAAAAGCCAACGCTTCCTTTCTCTATCAGTTTAAAGCAAGCTTGCCTGAAAATTAGAGCAGTTTTAAGATGATTTTTAAAATGACAGCTCATAACAGACTTATAGATTCTTAAGAAAGAAAAGGTTTTAGCTCCCTTTTTCGGGTTCCAGCTCCCTTGAAAATAAGGGAGCGGATTGCTGCAACTTTCAGTTTTCCGCTCCCTTGTCAGCTAAAAGTCGAATCGACGCTGCAAGTCATCAAAGTAGGTTTAAAGGTATTAATTTTGGATTGAAAACCTTTGGTATACATAAACACATTCAGTAATTAAGCCAAGACATGAATACAACCTAACCTCATGACTTTACAGACTTCGTATTCATTTCTTGAGGATTGACCTGGACAAATTGCAGCCATACGAAGGTTGAATGGAAAATGTTGAGTGTATTAGAGTGGAAACAAATACTCCTCGTTTTCTACGACTGATATTCGTGTCACTGTAATTTTAGATCAGTTGATTAAAGTACAATTGACAAAAACGAAGCTGTTTTAATTTTTTGAGTCACTTGAAACCGATTTTTGGAGGTCAAGAAAGTTACTCCCGATTAAAGTTGACATTTTACATTATTTTAAAGAGTTTGCCCTCATATTGTGCAGAATTGGATGAAGAATAATTACCACTTACGCAACCCTGGATAATTTCTGCCAATATTTTTTACATTAACAGCATAGACTTGTGTAAATCTTCTGTGAACCACCCTGCGTTCCTAAAAAAATATTCATTACGAAGGATTTATTACTTTCTGATGTTGATACATTCAAATACCTGTGATTTTCTTTGGAGATGAATCCCAAATGTATTCTTTCGCATGGGAGCTTGCGCAGCAGTCTGTCACTTTTCACTTCCAGAATCTTTTTCATCTGTTTTGAAAATTTTTGTATGTTGCTGTCTGATCCAGGTTTTTTGGTCATTCAGATGATGGCATGGCGACTACCCCGGCGGTTAAAACAGGAGGATTTGGCTTTGCCGTAAGTAAAAGTACTCCCATCCTCTTAAACATGTGCTACGTCACGGTGTTCAATGTCAAGACGTCATGATGTTTATTTAATTTCCACGAAAATTTTTAGATAACAATTCTCTCAAATAATTTTAGAGCGTCTTGAGTGCTCTTTAATGAATTTTATATTTGAGATAATATGGTTCAATGAAAAAACAAGTAATTCCACTTCGAATTACTGAATACCTAGCTAATACCGATAAACGGTTTAAGTGAACTTGCTATTAGCATTTATTCAACGATTCAATCAATCAAAAATTGGCATGTAAGTACGGATAGCTGCTGTTTGCTGTAAACCAATTGAATCGCGATCGCCAGAAATGTGAATCTGGATTAACCTGACTTTTTTTTCCAGAAGTGTGGGCTAAGCTTGTGAAGTCCTCAGAAATCTTAGGATGAACCGTCAGTTTAAATTTCGAATAGCCTGATTTTTGACTTCCTAGGTCAGACTGAACCACATTTTCCTGTCGCAAGCGTACGGGTCATATTTAATTGCTGGAATAAAGGAAAACGGGTGCAAAGCCTTCTCAGTTTATTGAATAAAATTCACGTAAAATGAATTGACATCCGACTGGGTTAAGTACTATTTATTCCAAACAATTTTAACTGCGATTTAAAATGCACCTCTTATTCCTGGTTGTTGTGCATTCATATTCCTTTCTTCGTTCCTGCTGTCCTGTTGGCAAGTCTGTATATCTCACTACATGCAAAGATGAACATGTGGGTACCTCTCGTGTTATTAAAACGGGGGTATTGAGGGGCTGAAGGAAAATTGTGGCACAGTAAAAAACAGTTCTAGAAATGACAGATTTCTCGATCTGACCGTGTACGTAAAACACAAAAAAGATATAGGCTTAGCACAGTTTTTACTAGGTTGTGAAAACAAAATATGATATGAAAACAAATTCGAAGTCGCGGAATTTTCATTTTTGTAGTAAGCGGAGAAAGTTTATATATTTTGGTTTTGCATCCTCCTGCAGAATACGTCATATTTTTGCGTATGGCAGTTTTTTTCAATTTAATCCGACGGAGAAATGAAATCGATTGGCTGCTTACCCGCTGTATTTTTTACATGCAGTAGCCGCGTTGACTTGCGGATAGAATCCAGTGGACCTCCAACTTATTCACTTTCTTTTGGATATACTTAGATCAGCGCGCATTCCAGAGAAATGATAATGGTATCCTGGTGATTTCCTTGGTGTACCCATTAGAACCAGTTTTTGTTCAATTTTCGAATGAGGCTAGAATGAATGGTCAACGAGTGCAATGGTAATGCCCAGTTCCTTTCAAGATACGCCTTTGCTATTTCTAGAAATTAATTTATATGAGGATGAGATATCTTCCGAATTTCAAGAACTGCTTCGCGTCACAGAAAATTGGTTATTTTTTTCAAAAGCGAGAAATTGAATATTTTTAATGTTTGGGGTTTTAAATGTCCGGCGTTCAGTGCATGTCCCAAGCCGTCTTAGGCAATCAAAAGCCAAGCTTTTCTTACTATTTTTCCCATGTGTAATAACTAGTTTACGCGAGCTGTCTATTTATCGAAGTTTCCTGCATTTTTTCATTACTTCTGTATTCCTGTTAGAGCATGAGTTGGTACATGTCATCATAATGAATATAAATAACTGCCAAATGTTACTGACATTGGTTTTTTATGCTATGAAGACTGTTGATTAATTAAAGGTCATTCATTAATAAATAAGTAGCGTAACTCATGAATCCACTTTTTTTGCCATATAAATAATGGAAATTCCCAATGATTTTTTCTGAATTTTAACATCATTGTCAGCCAGACAACATGGAGGAGCAATGCAGCAAAATCAGATGAATTAGCTAAAGTTTTTCTTTGCTAGAGACAAGAATTTTGTATGAGTTTCAAGTATATGCATAGTCCAAATGAAATAATTTGTATGGTTTGATGTAATTCATGAAAAATTAATCGCTATTTTTGCTACAAGGGTTTTACTTTATTTATAATGCAGTCACATACAGCAAATCTTTAGCACAATTTTCTCAATTTAAAATACATCCTACATATAATTTACACTTGAAAATTTCTTTCTGAAATTATCAGCAGATGTGGCCTTAAAACCAAAATAAACAGATCGGAAGTAGAAACAAGGATGACTTTATTGATTAAAGTTGGCAAAAAATGGACAAGAAAATGAAAAGTGTACGAATTGACGACAAATAAAATCTGATTTTTCCGGGCACAACGAAAGAAAAATAACAGAGCAAACAAAAATGAGCATAATCATCGTAAAAAATGTTCACCATAGGCTAATATCTGTGTCAAGAGAACAGGAACTATAACTTAAGAAATGCTTGACCATCAGCTACGACAAAGCTAACTTCAACAATGTCTACCTTACACCCATTTTTAATTGGGTTTACGACAAATTCATAGGGATGTGTGCAAATGTGATCAAAAACTTCATTTCCGCTCCTGGAAACGTTTCCGTAGACAGAACACAGAGTGAAGGCAAAATTTAGTTCAATTTGCCCGAAGAATATAACTTTGCTCCAGTTGCACAAAAATACTTGTCCAATTTGTTTTGTTCTTTCTTACCTTGCTTATTTTGCATTGAACTTCTATGGCCACTTTATATATTTTTATTCCGCTACAATACTTGCGTTGCCATAGTAAATACACAAAAACGCAGTTCATTACTAAAGTACATTCACTCAGGTAGACAAACCAGATACCTCAGGTAAAATCTAATACAGTCAGCCACTCACATTCACCCTGAATTCTATAAAATGAACCAAAATAGGGAAGAAGAAATATTTTTGCCAAGGGATATTGCATCACTTACGAAAGTTTCTGCTTCTCCAATCATTTTTCGAAGAACAGAAAACTCTAATAAGCGATGTGATAAGAGAGCAAGCCCTTTCACTAAACAATAATTTCATTCCACCGGACGAAACGGTTTTTATCCACAAAAATTCGAAAGACAAAATAAGAAAAGTGAAGATAAAAAGGTTAGGACAACAAAAAAAATTGTCTCACTAAATTTCGTCCATTTGATTTATTTTATCCTCCCACCAAAAAAACCTGGGAGAAACGAAAAAACGTTCTTCATGGCTCATTAAAAATTGGTTAATAACATTGAAAGTCAGTGGAAAGTTTTGCGACTAAGATTTTACGCAAACTGAATTGCACTTACATCCAACTCATTCGTGATTTTTTTTACTGTCTCTGACTGTCTAAGTTATACGCATTTGAATTACCTGATGCATTTTAAATAATTTGAACATCAAAATAGAATGCCACTTGGAAATAAAGGTGATTCATGATTAACAAGTCGAAGTCATAAATACTTGTCACTTACAAGCAAAACCAGGAAACGCTGAAGGAAAATGAAGATTCTACTGAAACCATATGAGATCTACATAAATTTTGTTGATGGAAAATTGCTACGGTAATCTCTCCGTCCTCCGAAGTGAAAATAATTGTCCTAAGAAACAAAGAAAAAACAGACAAAAATTTTATTAGAATAATAGATGCAATGAATCTCGAATCCAATCGATTTCTAAGGATACAGAGAAGTGAATTCGACTACTGAATTTTTTCTATATTTTTGTGACTGTACAAAAATGAAATTTTGCACTAACATCGTAAACACAAGAACTTTAATGGGAGCAACAATTAAAGTATGGAATACCAAAAAAAAGTCAGCAAATTGAGCATCTGCTCTCACGCTAAAAGAGGAAATTACCACGATGCCTAAGCNACAAGCAAAACCAGGAAACGCTGAAGGAAAATGAAGATTCTACTGAAACCATATGAGATCTACATAAATTTTGTTGATGGAAAATTGCTACGGTAATCTCTCCGTCCTCCGAAGTGAAAATAATTGTCCTAAGAAACAAAGAAAAAACAGACAAAAATTTTATTAGAATAATAGATGCAATGAATCTCGAATCCAATCGATTTCTAAGGATACAGAGAAGTGAATTCGACTACTGAATTTTTTCTAGCATTTTTGTGATCGTACAAAAATTAAATTTTGCACTAACATTGTAAACACGAGAAATTTAATGGGAGCAACAATTGAAGTATGAAATGCCAAAAAAAAGTCAGCAGATTGAGCATCTGCTCTAGGCTAAAAGGGGAAATTACCACGATGCCTAAGCATAAACGGAGTATGAGGGGTGCAGTGATGGGATACGGCAAACGAAAATTTTAAAGAACTTTCCTGAGAGAAAATAAAATTCCGGAGGAGAATTCTGAAGACAATCGAGAAGAAATGATCGGCTTGTGACTGCGGGAAACGATAACTTTATTGTTAATAGAAATCAAATTATGAAGCCTCAATTGGAGATACGTACGAGACGTACGAGAGAAAAAACCGCCGAAAACAGGGTTGGAGGAAACGTAGACAGAAAATATTCTAATTATTATCAAGTGCCTGAGCTAAAGGCGTTAACTAAAGAGTGGCTTCGAAGAAATTGACAAAATGTTTTGAGAAAAATTATTTTACATTGTCCTTTTACGAAAACAAGATTAAAACGTAATTAGACGGCCTTTTAGGAGATTTATGAAAATATCTCCATTGGAGGTAATTCTAAAATTCAGTTTATTAAAATTTGGGGGGAAAGTAAGGTCCATATGCTTACATTGCATCTTGTTTGTCAATTTTGCTGGGTTTCGAAATCATGATAATGATGACGTGAAATTATAAGTACAATTTATATATACTTACCCATATGACATCTCCGTGGCAACCCATTTTTTTTTCATTTCGGTGGAACTCGTGTTCTATCTTCAGTTGTTTGGCGGGAAAATAGTCTCCGGGTCCTTTCGACAATTGGATGCCAAATCCGTTCCGTCCAAAATCTCCTCCATGGCGACTTTGCTTGGCTATTTCTTCGTGGAAGTAGGATCCTCTCATCCATTTCTGTTCTGTGAAATGTATGGATGTGTTGCAAACAAAACTAACTCTTCCCATCGAAACTGGAACAAGGAGCCTGTCCAAAAGAAGTTCCGTCTGCACGCAATTCCCAGAAATGAATCAACGTAGTTCTTCAGTACTCTTCCAGATTGCAAATGGAGAGGATTCCGCCTTTGTTTGTATTAGAAGTGTATGACACGTATGATAATGGTATGCTCCAAGTTTCAAATAACGTTTAGATCAATTTGGCGGCTCAAAAATCACTTGTCAGTTTAATTGTTGTTCACTTTCAGTGTTTCAGTCACTTACTGTATAGCAAATATTTTGCACAGATTTATTCCCTAATTTTGGTTCCATCCTTCCACAATTCTCATCGAAAAATACGTCAAGCATACCACAACAATTAAAAGGAGGATTGCCACAACCATGTGCAAAAGCGAATGCAAAACCCTTTTTCTGAATGTATATGATGAAAACATTTTTGGTAGTTAAAAATTCATTGTTTTTACTTCAGATTCACGGCAGAAAACTATAATGAAAGTGTAAAATTATGAACATTTTGCTCCCAAGTATGTAATTAAGTTCTGATCAATTTCGCGGTTCACAAATCACTTGTCACTTGTAACTTTGCTCTTCTCATCTACTCACTAATTGTGAAGTAAATGTTTTGCACAGATTTGTTCTCTAATTCCGATTATGTCTTTCCACAATTCTCCAGAAAATATTTGTGAAACATACCAGAACAATAACGAAGAGGATTGCCAAAGCCAAGTTTAAAAACAAACGGGAAACCTCAGTTTTTATTGAAAATGGTGACGGTGTTTCTGGAAGTTGAAAGTTCATTGTTCCTTTTTCAGAATGAAGGCAGAAAATCACTGTAAAAGTACAAATACAAAATAGGGTGACACGAGATAACGCGCATTAAGTAGTTTTTTGGTCCGGTTCTAGGTCAACAAGATGAGTTTTTATGGCAGCACTTGCGGTATTTTTTAATTTGTGCTGTGAATTAAAATACTTCGACACTTGGAGTTCTAGTATGCAAAAAAAAAATTGAAGCAATTAATAGTGACCTAAATAAATATGATAGATCCACGTAGAAATTACAGTTTCTTTGATTTCAATAATGATCAGACAATGTATTTTTACAAATTTATTTAAACTAAATTAAAGCACGCGTTGAAAGCAGAGTTAGTTAGTACAATTTATGTACGTATAATCACAAGATTCGTGGTTAAAATCAAATATAATTAAAATGTGTCCATCTCCTAATGGAATTTAAAAGAACACTTATTGTTTTCACTTCAACTTCCAGACGACGAATGTGGATAAGAAGGTAGAAAGCTTGCCCCGCACCCTAACAACGAACCTAGACAAGCACTAGACTAAACTAGACTAGACTAGGCTAGCAATACCGCGCATGTACGGAAGGCAATGGCTTCGCCGTTGCTGATATGTTCGATGCTTCGTCAAATATTTAAGAAACGTAGCATAAAATTTAAACCTGTGGTGTCCAGCCCCATCTACCTAGATCCTCCGGAAATTCAACTTTGTGTCGAGGCTGAGGTATGCAATAATGCAAGGGAATATAGCAGAGGAAGTTTATACTTGCTAATCTATGAGAACGAAGAACGAGCTGGACCGAACATCGGGATTGTATTGGCCGTAATTGTGTAAGTTTTCATCTAGAGGTCCTACGCCTTCTGGGGTTAAATTAGCCATTTATTATTTTTCAGAATTTGCCAGAGTTTAAAACTAAATACCTATCTAATCAAAGCTGGAGTCCGTCCTCATGTTTGTCATAGACAAAAATTTCTAGTTTTGCATTTAATTAAACTCCAAACCTGGGCGTAGAAAAAAATCATTTTCAACAGCCCTTAACCCATCCAAATTAATTATTTGAAGAACTTGCCTTCGCCTATTTTAAGTCTAATATCACTCGTCGCTTTAGTCATTTTTGATGAATTCGTCAGTACCATTACGAATTATGTCAGCGTATTCACTGGCGAAATATTTTTGCGATCTAAACTTGTCGCTTTTATCACCGGTAAGTACATTAATTCAAAGATTCAATTTCTTTATGATTCATCTGATTTGCTGGGAGCAATGATTTCTCATTGGGAAGCATAATTCGTATAACTTGAAAACTTCTCACCCCTGCCCCTAACTAGCTTCCATTTTACCATTTTCTATTTAATCAGGGTAAGGCATGTCACCAAGATACTTGCGAAAATTTCCGGACAAAAGTACATATTATTGGCTTTAAAAAATAATTAATTTTACATTAAAATCACGTAAGTAGAACTAATAAATCTACATCCAAGAACCTGCTGCAATTTTTAACAATTTAAATTGCACATTACACAAGGGTAACGAACCAATAGTTTGCATACCATTCCCGTTGTGTTTATTTAATTTCCATCCTTCCCAAGTCCGATACAAAATGAGTTTCTGATTATCCCCTAACTCCCACCGTACATTTGGTTGGGTCCATTTTTCTTTGGTTCTCTGCATTGAATTTATCAATTTGTTGTTTTTTCTTTATTTGTCCTTTCGCAATAATGATTTCCTTTGCTCTTTTGGCGTTTCAGAAACTTAGGGAAAATTTAATAAAATGATATATTTTACGCTTTTGCCACAACCTTAGTTGTGCTGGTGCAGCATATATTCCACATCTTGTTTGCATGGCGTAACATATTATTAAATACGTACAGACTTGTATTTGAGAAAAAAATAATTAATTTTACATTAAAATCACGTAAGTAGAACTAATAAATCTACATCCAAGAACCTGCTGCAATTTCTAACAATTTAAATTGCACATTACACAAGGGTAACGAACCAATAGTTTGCATATGATTTCCTTTGCTCCTTTGGCGTTTCAGAAACTTAGGGAAAATTTAATAAAATGATATATTTTACGCTTTTGCCACAACTCTAGTTGTGCTGGTGCAGCATATATTCCACATCTTGTTTGCATGGCGTAACATATTATTAAATACGTACAGACTTGTATTTGAGAAACCCCATATCAATAGGTGACGACACCCGCAAGTTTAAAATCTGACTTCACCATCGGAAATGAAACAGCGAACCAAGAGAAAGTAATGGGTAACAGATGTACTCCATGGGTATGGTTTTGAAACAATTGCACTTATTGCGTAGGCTTAATTATCACTTTTATATTTTAATTCCTGATGGTCCAAATTGTTTTGAATCAAGCTCAGCACAGTTTCTCTAAATTTTGGGTTCAAGTCATTTACAGTTTTGTCTGTGCTGCTGATACCCATTTCAAGAGTTTAAATGTTGTTGGTGACGGTCTCGTATCGTTTTTTTCAAGTTATTCTAGTCAGCCGGAATTTGGATAAGATTTCACTGCGACATAAATTGGTACTCCAAATCCGACCACTTCTGCTTCCCCCAAAATGATGCCACCAACAATTATTAGAGAAAAAGCATTTTGTTTGGTTCGTATCAATTGATCGTTTGGCCTGAATATTTTGCAGAGACACATATCCTCCAGTTTCAACAAAATGCATTCCATTTGCGATAATAAATTTACAAATTGCATGATTTATTTCATTTTGTTTGTTTCTGAGCAAATAATTGAGTCTGAGTTGAACAGGATTGTTTAGGAAGCTGAATTGGCTAAAAAAATTGATTGCAAATCAATCGATAGATATCCCTATATAGTTGGTGTGTCCAATTTTTGCCAAATTTCAGGGGCACTACAAACGTTTTCATTTGCTCGTGTTTCTAAGAGAGTTACCATTATCACGGCAATAGTTTGGTATTCGCGGAAAGAAGATTCCTTGGATAAAAGCAGCGAATGTCAATATACTTGCACCTTCCGTTAGGCAAATAATGATCCGCCTTAACAATAGTGAAGAACAGAACTTAAAAATGAAAATTTCGACTTTTGGAGAAACCTTTTGGAGAAACCTTTCCCTTCCCCTGAAGCAATTCTTGACCTCTGATACCATGTATATAACTTTAAATTGCAGGGAAGCGTTAGGCCCTGTCTTCTTTGTTTTGACAAACTTATTACGAATCACTGATTACAACTACAGATTGCGAGTTTTTATATAAGTACATGACAAATGAAATATGAGGAAGTAACAAGATTAATTTATTATGAGACTGTTATTATCGGCGCCTTCATAATAATTTGGCATAACCCATTCAGTACTTGAATGAACTCACTCTGAAAGATAGTCCGAAATTTAAATGGAGACTTAAG
>JAHZMX010000378.1:0-10364 GCA_027743895.1 Seira musarum
GAAACACAACTTTGTTTTCAAGAAACAAATTTATTGAACATAATATGCTCTATAGTATGGTACTCTCTCGGGGTCTTTGCATTTCAAACTTGTATTTCTTCCTAAAATTCTTGTTCTTTTCTCATGTTCCCAAAAAATACAAGAAAATGCCAATGTCCATCCAAGTAACCCATCCTCATAGTGAGGATACCTATAAAACAAAAGAAAAATGTGTTACGGTGTAGCGTGATGATACGCAATTTTAAAACCAGGATGGCACCGACTGTCACCCACCCGACTAGAGAAAAACTGAAACTCTTTTAGCCGGCACACCCAACAAAATATGTAGGAAAAGAAAATAGCTTGAAAGACAACAAATTGGTAAATAAATGAGCGCGTTAAGTATAATGTTTAGAAATAAGAATAAAACTTCATTGGAATGGTTTTCAGCAATAGTAGTGGACATACAGTTTCTCTGGCGGAGTTGGATATTCGTTTGGTTCCCGTTCCCACTGCACCTGACGACGATAGTGATGATGATGGGTGCTGGTAATCGTCTTCGCCCTCGATGTAAAATCCTATCGAGGTTTTGGGCCTGGGACGTCCTTGCACTTTATTGTCTTGCTCAGATCTTCCAGACATTAACTCGTCATCATAACTAATTGTGTGGTGGAGTCGACGAGTGACCGTCTCTGGAGAACCATCCTCCGCCCTGAGCACTATGGGGGCCCTTGACCTCGGGCTAATTAGGCTTTGGAATGTTGCACCCGCTGAACACCCTGACATAATCATTACGTAATTAAGCACGAACGAAGAAAGCAAAAGATTTTTCCTATTACACCCGCCGTAATGAATGTGTCAGGAAATGGGCGTTATTTTCCCTAATTTTTAATGCGGAACGTTCACTTATTTTTCGGGTAAAGGTAACAATTTACTCCGAGAAAAGCTAATTCCATGCTGTCAAGAGAAGTCAGAACGGAAGACACGTGAAATATGTGTCATCTCAATTTGATTTCGGATTTCATGCGACTAAACTAAGATTCTTGTTAAATGGGATGCGTGTGGTATTTATGAGATGTGTGAAGAAAATGCATTTTCTCTGAAGTCGTTTGATCAGTAAGAATAAATGACTGACACGAGCACAGGCTCGAAACTACTACATTTTTTCCTAAAGAATTTTTATTTGATGCGTGCAACAGAAACGGCGAAGAAAGCATGAGCGAAGGATTTTTCCGTTATTATGAAATGATATGATATCACGCTGTATGATATAATGCGAATGTGGGAAGAAAAAAGGCTTTCTTCTTTGGCACTGCTGAAAGTCAGAGATTGCGATGGGTTTTTTACAGAGTGTAAAAAAACTGAACGTGTACCAGATGGCAAAATAGAAGCTCACAAAAACATTTGAAAATAAAAGTGTCAGAACCCGTCAAGATTAGCCCGGAGGTCCGACAAAAGCAAATTAACTGTAAACCGTTCGAAATCCCCAAACATGTTTGTTTAAAAACCCGCAAAAGCCTGAAATCCCTACGCATTTGGTGCTATTGGTGGATGGAAGGTGAAAGCATGCAGCAATGGAATGAGGAGAGAAAACGATAAAACAACGCATGAATATTATGAGAAGAAACATCATCATAACAATGGTCTCCGGTCTAGTCTCCTTTTCACTAACCATTCGCTTTTTTTCTTCTTTTCGTTCGACTCGACCCCTTAAGTAGAATCCAAGAATCGAGAGGAAAGTATGGATTAAACAAATACACATATTTTTTATAATGCAAAATATCTTTGGTAATACATGACTGAAGACTGATTGTGTTTTTGTAGTTTGTGATTGTGACGCTTTTATGCTCGATAAATATTCTTCAATTGTACGCATTGAAAGAAAGGACATTGTACTGTTTATGAGAGCCTTTTCTACTCGTGTCACTAAGTAGAATCCAAGAATCGAGAGAAAAGTATGGATTAAACAAATACACATATTTTTTATAATGCAAAATATCTTTGGTAATGCATGACTGAAGACTGATTGTGTTTTTGTAGTTTGTAATTGTGACGCTTTTATGCTCGATAAATATTCTTCAATTGTACGCATTGAAAGAAAGGACATTGTACTGTTTATGAGAGCCTTTCTACTCGTGTCACTCTTACTTGTGCCTGTATAGTTGACTGGACGATGGAAAACTTGATTTATGATGGATGTCACTTCACGTGTCCATTATTTATCTAGACCTGAGTATACCAGGCACACACTCTTTTTTACACCACTTTTGTCAAGTGCAATTTACTTTCTTTTTATTTCATTGAATCAATAATGCTCAATATTATGTTCATGTTTCTATTGAATCATAATGCGCTTCTAATCAGAATCCGTTGGCAAAAATGCAAGCAAATTATCTATACGTAACGACTGTTATAATTTTAACGTTGATAGATAATATTTGATTTTAAAATACTCGGGAATATGTTCCTTCCTGGAATCCACGACCTCTATATTTAGTATGTATTCAAGGACGCTGATTGTGATTATGACTGGTCCTGATAATGATATGTCAAATGAGATTAGGGATTAGGACGGCAGAAAATTGGATTGGAAGTTGTAGGAGGACAGGATAGAAAGCAATTTGTTCCACAGGGAAAATTGCATGAATGTCCTTCGAAAGTCCATTTTCTACGATCTTCACCACCATCAAGTATTTCATGCGGATGGGTGAGTAGAAAACTCTCAGTCCTGCTTACAAATAGTTCCTGGAAATGTGGTGGCGCTTTGCAACTTACAATTTCGCAAAATCCATTTATTTTTGCTTCATGCCTAACTTCCGTCTGTAATTGGTTTTACGTTTTACGTTTACGTTAGAATATCGTAGTTTCACTTTACCCCAATTTTATTGCACGCTTGAATGGGTGATGGGATAAATTTTAGGACATTTTTTTACATTGAAATTATAGAATAATATTTAGATGACGTTCTGCTCATGAGTCAATCAATTTTTGATTGCCAAATTTCGATTTTGCATGTATCAAATAAATAGGGGTCATTAGACAGTCTTTCAGGACCATTATGGTACGAATTAATTCTAGCGCAAGCGTTAGTGGAAAATTAATAAAAAATTGTTTCATGTTTCATAATTTATAACGGCCAGGCACTAAGTACTTATGTGATTATGTTTGACGTGTGGAGTAGCAATTTAAATCATTTTAAAATACAAATATGCCAACGCAGCGATATTTAGTGCCCTTCTATTCCAGATGCTCGAATTTTTTAAAGTGAAAATAACAAATTACGTAAGACATGAAATTATGACATGATACTTATTCACCGGACATCCTTTCTTACCAGACAGATGGGAGATTATCTTCCACTTTACTTCATTTCGTAATTCCGGATTTTCTCCTTATGCAATCTCTACACGTTTTAGCATCACATCATCAATCATCGTCCAATCCAACCCATAACGGAACGCTAACATGGGAATTTCGTCGACATACAAAGCCAAATGAGTATACCTTCATTCAGCTCTCATACTTGTTTTGTTCCTCTAGCTTTTCGCACAATTTTCTGAATATCATGAGCAATGTAAAGGAATGGAGCAGATGTGATGATGATATATCCTCACATGATGGCAAGCACTAAAGTCAAAGTCAAGCTTTCTTGATGTTCACACATGTTTGTAAGAAAGAAAACGTGGACTAGACTTTCGCACAAGATCAGGCCACGGCCACGCTCATCAAAGGCTTGAAAAAACATGTTCTATTAAAACCTCACATTAGTGGAATTAGATATAGAGTTTCACAACACAACAACAACCTGTCATTCCAACACAGCCCAATGGCTCATACGCGTACATCATCATTCCACATTTTAAGTTGTGAGTACTTCACTAGCACATGAATTCAATTACTTTTGCATTGCGTAGTAGAATGTTTTAATGGTTCTGGTTTGCGTGGAGGCTCTGTAAAATCCCCATTACAAATTGCTCATTTAAATGTACATCTAATTGTATCTTGCTCTGATTAGATACATAGATTTAGGTGAACATGAAACTTTCATTCAGTCAGTTTTGCTCACATGGAATGAAGCAAGATCAATTAAGCCAATTAGATTATTCCGAATCAGCAAAGCCAAAATTACTTCCATATTTTCTGTGATACTCTCACTCGATTTTGTGAGCAAAACGTGCAGTGAGCTGTCGGCAACTGTAATTTTGTTACTGTAAGATTATTCCGAATCAGCAAAGCCAAAATTACTTCCATATTTTCTGTGATACTCTCACTCGATTTTGTGAGCAAAACGTGCAGTGAGCTGTCGGCAACTGTAATTTTGTTAGTGTAATACATGATGTACAAAGAAAAGTGTTTGATAATCAAGCAAGTTTAACTGGAGCCTGAAAGAATTTGACGTTAATAAACGGCAACTTGGAACATAGAGTCAGCTGGACAAAAACTGGAGACAAAAACGGATTTATTATTTCCGCAGAAACTTGTAGTATTACTTCTCCAGGAACTAAATTCTTTCAATTTGTAATTGTGTCATAGCTCCAGCTCCAGTGTCACTTATTCCAAAGTTTTTCAATCAATTCGAATTTAAGATTCGAAATAATTATTTTAGTTTTGCAGTTAGTGTCACTGACGTTAATTTCTTAGCTATGCTTAGAATTAAGTCCGGCCTTTTCTGAAATTCCAGTTTTGAGTCACGGTCGGTCGTGGTCAGTGTGTTATTGCTCTACCTACTCTACTGTCACAAAATAATTTTCGTTTCATGCAATTGTGATTGTGAAATAGGAAAAGCGCGTAATACGGATTCCCTCTAATTATGAGACATGTCCTATGTCAATAACTCGACAGTTTAAAATCACGGATTACATATATCCTGAACTCATTTCAGAGAAATACGGTTATAGCTGTTGTGAGTTGTGACGTTAGAGAAGATTGGTGCTTGGCTTGGCTCGGTTTCGGTTTTTGTGGAGTGAAAAGAATTGAATTTTGGGAATGGGTTCGATTTCGGAATCAGCAGCAGCAGCACTGTGGGTTCCTAAGGAGGAGGCGGTTGCCAAAACAAGATTGGATGTATTGCGTAGAGACGTGAATCGAAAGTTTTCCTTGCAGCTTGGTAAGCAAGCACTAAATACTTGCACATGCTGGAGAATAAGGGGGAATTGATGGAATATTTTTCCATTTCCTTTGTTTTCCACGAATTGTTGCAAATGAAAATGGAATGTGATGTGAAACAAAAGAATGATTTATTGCCTGAAAAATGTGCACTTTAATGTTTTGAATGATGACCAACTTCATTTTACTTTATGAACAAAAGTAAAGGGAATATGTACATATTTTCAGAAATCATAAGCTTAACTTTAAGTAGTTTGCCCATAATGAAAATCGTTATTGATGGAAAATAATGTTTTCTATTTCTAGACACGTACCATGATTTACACAAGTGGTCTGTAACGCAACGGGCAAACTTCTGGGCGGAAGTCTGGAAAATCGGGGAAATAATCCATAGCGAATCTTACTCTCGCGTTGTGGATGAATCCAAGTCTATTGAGCACATTCCCAAATGGTTTGAAGGGGCAAAGCTGAACTTTGCCGAGAACTTGCTGGAGAAAGGGAAAGATTCTGATGTCGCTCTTTATTACAAAGGTAACCTTTTCAACGGATTGTTCATCTAACGGATGTTGAAAAATCATCACGTATGATTGATGATAATTTATGTGATAGGCGAAGGTCATCCGTTAACGGAGAAATTGACTTTTGCTGAACTGAAAGCAGAGGTTTCTGCATGGGCAGCTGCAATGAAAAGTCTGGGGGTTCAAAAAGGAGACGTTGTGGCTGGAATTTTGCCAAATTGTCCGCAGGTCTGTTCTCTTATTTCCCATATAGTTTGGAATTAAAATAATCAATTTTAAAGGCGCTATCCTTTTCTTAGACGCTAGCTGCTGTTTTGGCTACAGCTAGTCTTGGGGCAGTTTGGACTTGTACTTCTCCAGATTACGGAACTAAGGTTTGTTGAGAAGTTATGGGACATTGTAAAATACTGAGGGAGCTAAAATGAGTAAAAAATCTTTTAAATCGCAGGGCATCGTGGAACGTTTCAAGCAAACGGAACCCAAAGTCGTGATTTCCGTGAATGCCGTTTTCTACAACGCGAAAACGCATCCGATGAGAGAAAAACTGGAAATGATTCTTCCTGAACTCAAGAGTGTGAAGCACGTGATCATCATTCCATTTTACACTGCCTCCAACGAAGACATATCAAGGACAAAGTTTGCCACAAGAGGGTTTGAAATGGCAATGGTCTTCCGATCTTCTCGATGACATTCGCTCAACTCATTTGAAACTGAATTACGAACAAGTTCCTTTTGATCATCCCCTCTTTATTTTGTACTCGTCGGGTACTACTGGGAAGCCAAAATGTATGGTTCATTCTGTGGGCGTAAGTGCAAATTAAATTCTGGTACATTTTGTATGTGTCATGTCATGTCTAAAATTGCTTCTTTTTTGTAGGGCACTTTATTGAAACACGTGGAAGAGCATTTACTTCAAAGTGATCTTAAAAATACAGACGTCATCTTTTATTACACCACAGTAAATACTTAAATGCATTACAAATGATAAGGATTTTATGATGATAACTTTTGACCTCACTTTGATTTTAGATAGGATGGATGATGTACAATTGGCTAATCTCATCTTTACTCAGCGGCTGTGCAATCGTCCTGTATGATGGTGCCCCAACACCATCCCTATGGAATTTAATTGACGAGCTGGGCATCACTATTTTCGGAACGAGTGCAAAGTGGCTTTCGGTTCAAGAGGAAGTCTTCCTTAAAAATGGAACGTCGTTGGACGCGAAAGACCTTGACAAGAATGACACGAAATTGAGGATGATATTATCAACGGGCTCTCCACTCAAACCTCAATCTTTTGACTTTATTTATAAATATGTTAAACAGGATTTGGTTGTCGGCTCAATCTCAGGCGGAACAGATATCGTTGGATGCTTCATGGGGCAAAATGTAACACTTCCAGTTTACCGTGGAGAGATCCAGTCGTATCACTTGGGCTGTGACCTCGATTGCTTTGATGAGAATGGGAAGAGTGTTGTGGGGGAGAGGGGTGAATTGGTTGTGAGAACACCTTTCCCAAGCATGCCCACACATTTCCATAAGGATGAAAGGGAGGGGAGTTCTCTACAGAAAGGCTTACTTCAACAAGTTCCCAGGAATCTGGGCTCACGGCGATTTTATGATGGTCAATCCAGTTACTAAGGGAATCGTAATGTTGGGCAGGAGTGATTGTACCTTGAACCCAAGTGGAGTGAGGTTCGGCAGCGCTGAAATCTATCAAATAGTCGAACAATTTAAAGAAATTTCGGACAGCGTTTGCGTTGGACAACGAAACCAAACAAAATCGGATGAAAGGGTTGTCCTCTTCCTCAAACTTGGAGAAGGTAAACTCCTCACGAATGAGTTGGTTGCATCCCTGAAGAAAGCTATCAGAGAAAATCTTTCACCACGACACGTTCCAGCAGTCATACTTCCCATCAACGAAATTCCAGTAAGTCGACCTAAACAAACGTTATGTCTTTCGGTTCACTCAAGGTAGTTATTTATTTTCATTCCAGTACACGATCAGCGGAAAGAAAGTGGAAATCGCAGTTCGCAACGTGATTGAAGGAGAGGAAGTGAAGAACAAAGGAGCTTTAGCTAATCCAGAATCTCTAAAATGTTACGAAAATATTCCGCAGTTAGCAGGCTGGGCCTAATTAATCAATTTTTTACTATAATTTGTGTGCTCAAAACAATTATTATGCCAAATACAAAAGTTCTTTTAATGTAAACTCCATCAAAGTCGTCACTCGTCACAGAATTAGAAAATGTTTATCCTTTTTCATTTGTTCAAAAAAAAGAGCCGATAAGGAATTTTCATGCAGCCAATTAATCAACTGATTTTTTTGACAGCGTTTTAGTTTTAAGTTTTAAACTTGTATGACAATATAAAATGAGACTCGACAATAATCTAATAATGTGTGATGCATTGCATTCTGCAAGTGTTTAAAATTGTTAAAATTATTATGTAATTTAATTAGATCAACGAAGACAATAAGTGTTTGAATTGTAATGGACAATAAAGAAAGTGGAAACTATTTACGCGTTAAAAAAGTAATTATTTCAATACACAGTAGGAAAAATTTACATTACAGTTATAATTATAATTACTAATTATACTTATATTAATAATTAATTATACAAATTAGAATTCTGCATACATTTAGTTTAGTCGTAAAATTTTATTGAATTAATTGGAAGCAGCGGCCTTCTCACTTGGCACTGAAGGTGATTGGTAAGCTTCCATTGGGGGACAAGTACAAACTAAGTTTTTGTCGCCGTATATATCATCGATACGATTCACCGTTGGCCAGATTTTCGTTTCGGGGCGGACGAATGGCTGCAAATATTCGAATAATATTTTTAGTAAAAATCATATCATGGGTGTCAATTTGCATTGACCAAAAATGTTTTGGTGTATGTACCGCTGGGAATGCAGCCAACTCTCGGCTGTAAGGTCGGTTCCAATCTGAGCGCATTACTTGCTGCTGCGTATGTGGTGACATTTTCAACGGATTCACGCCAATGTCCATTCGTCCTTCCTCAATTTCTGCAATTTCTTGTCTGATGTCTGTAAAAAATGTAGAAATGTATCAGAAACCCGACCACTGTAGAAAAATAATTTTTTTAGACTCACAAATAAGAGCGTAGTCTCCGGGGCGACAGATTCCTACTTGCGCGTTCATGTTTGCGCCGTCGAGGTAAACTTGACCTCCAGCTTCATGAATCATTTGGCAAACATCAGCAACAGTCTCCTCAAACACGCCATTCGTGGATGGGTACGTGATCATGAGGCAAGCCAGCTCATTCTTGTGCTTCTCAATTTTCGCTTGTAAATGCTTCACATCAATCGAGCCATCCTTTTTCACGTTGATTGGTTCGACCTTCATCCCCGCCATTTGAGCTGAAGCCGGATTCGTTCCATGAGCGGACACGGGGATCAAGCAAACATTTCTGTGAACCTTCACCTTTTGCCTCCAAATACGACTTGATCACTCTCAATCCAGCGTATTCTCCTTGTGCCCCACTTGATCGACAACCAAAATTATACCGCTATTACGAACATGTTTTGACATCATTTAAAAGAATGATAGAACATGAAGTGAAACCTGTTGGGCTGGAACGAGATTTTGTCGTATCCGGTAATCTCGCACAAATCCTTCTCAAGTTGCTCGAAGAGCTCACGGTAGCCCAAAGTTTGATCGACGGGGACGAAAGGATGAATGTCTGTGAAATGGCGGAAGCTGCACGGCATCATTTCCGTCGTGCTATTCAGTTTCATTGTACAAGATCCCTAAAAAAGAAAATTCCAGTCATGTAACTGCAAAATAAATTCCCTTCAACGAAGGTTCTTTTAATGCTTACTAGAGGAATCATCGAATGAACCAATGAAATGTCCTTGTTCTCCAACGTCTTCATGTAACGAACAATTTGGGTTTCCGATTGATGCGAATTAAAAACTGGATGGGTGAGGTAAGCAGACGTCCTTCTGAATTCTGATGAAAGGATACTTCCTTCAAGGCTTTCAGAGTCCTCAATCACAGTTTCCAGCTAGAATCATGAATCATATAAAATTACAAAAAATTGAAATTCCAATAGAAATTGAGTCGCGCAGAGACTATTTACCTTGCCAAGGCTTGTTTTGCACTTGAAAACCCAAAACAAATCATCCAAATCGCTTTCAGTTGTCGTTTCATCTAGCGCCACCCCCACCTGTTTTCAACAGAATTAGAACAGAAAATCGTTTAGAAAATCAAAATTGTTTTGAACAATTTTCTCAAACTTTGATTTACAAATGAACTTACGCATCCATCATCGTAATACCGCAAATTGATCTCCTTCTGCTTCGCCCTTTCCCTAATTTCTGGGGCAGCCATGGATGGGTTGACCTTCAGCGTATCGAAAAAGACATTGCTCTCAATTCCGTTTCCAGAATCCCTTAATCCTTTCGCTAGAACGAGTGCCATTTTATGAACTCGATCCGCAATATTTCTCAAACCCTTGGGGCCATGATACACTGCAAACATTGCTGACATATTTGCAAGGAGGGCTTGCGCTGTGCAAATATTACTGGTGGCCTTATCACGACGGATATGTTGTTCTCTGGTTTGAAGGGCGAGTCTGTACGCGTCCTTTCCATGAGCATCCCTGAAAATAAAATTAAGTCACTTTTAAATTTCATTCAATTCCACAGTGGTTTGACAATGTCATTGTCTTCTACTCTTGTACCTCGTGACTCCAATCATTCTTCCTGGCATCAATCTCGTGAGCGAGGATTTG
>JAHZMX010000380.1:0-14907 GCA_027743895.1 Seira musarum
AACAATTGTATTTAAGTCATGTTTACCATGTTCTTCAAACAAGGCAGTTGAGTACGCAACATAGATAAAAATAGAAGAAAAGTGGATAACATGGAGAATGATGAATCGCATGGATTATTGCTTCCGAATGTGAATACATAGTTTACCAAAAGTCAAGAGTACACATAACAGGAGCGTGAGAACTCGGAGCTCATTTTCGTGGTGATTACAAAATCTGCATTTTCCTTGTTTGATTTAATGAAAGTCTACAACCAAGTTTGAAGTACAGAGAAAACCGAGAAGCAGCATGAAAATGACACATCACAGACACAATTCCAAGCTTTACTAGAGTTTTCTTCAAAGAAAAACCTTAAACCCAACCAGAGAACAGAACCCCATCTCCGACTGTTCTTTTCAGTTTTACGTGTATTCTGGATTTTCCATGAAATATGGTATTCCTGAGTGACTCGAATGGAGAATTATTAACAAGAGCAGAGGAAGGAGAGAAAACACAACTCCAACTCCAACTCTAGATAATGATTAACGTGGAGTAGTTGTGTTGTGTTGATTACGGAGAAACGCCGACGACGACGGTTCAAGAAAAGAGGAAAAGTAAGAGATGGGACTGGTGGATAAATGTTTGCATGGGGTGAGAAGTAAAAGCTATAAAATTGATCATCGTCAGCATCATCATTAACACTCTGACGGTGATGCATTCCCCAAAGTAAGTAGTAAAGCACGTGAGAGTCCTCCAGTGTTCAATAAATCAAACCTCCTTTGTTTTCTACTAATTAAAACTGCGAAATGAATTTGAATTGCATGAGCTAACTTAAAACAAAAAACCTACTGACAGCAACTTCCTTAGGCCATGGCACATCATGGTATACTTGTATGTGTTACCCGAAAATTTTAATGACCAGTGTTCAATAAATCAAACCTCCTTTGTTTTCTACTAATTAAAACTGCGAAATGAATTTGAATTGCATGAGCTAACTTAAAACAAAAAACAAAGGCTTTTTAATTCAGATAAAATATAATACAACATATTCCAATCCAAACTTGCAAAAATTTCCTTGAGATTTATATTGAACTTAATAGGGCTTATCATGCAGCTGACTTCCTCCAACGTATATGGCGATCCTCTCCAATTTGCTTCATATCTCGGATTTCCGCACTCACAAACACTACTTCAGCACCTTTACTGACGTCATAGGTAGCTACTCTAAAAATGAAGGAAAAAAGGGCATAATGTCCATTCGTTTTCGCCCATATGTCTTCCCTGATGATTCCCATCTTTCCAGAGACGACAAATTATCATTACACTGATCATAAAATTGAAGAGGATTTGAATATATGCAAACTTTTTCCAGTGATGCAGCAGTTTTTCGCTGTCCTAAAATAAATTACAATTGAAAGTTTAATTGGCACTGCATTTAGTTTCTAAAACATGCATGTCATACTTTTCTAATTCCACGATATAGCACGTATGCGAGTGGTAGATCGCTTATGCAAACTCCAATGCCAAAGATAACGGCAAACATTTGCCATGCCTCTACAGAAAGTAGAAAGTTATATTTAAAATTTAAAACGAATTACCTACAAAGATTTTTGAGTGTTTCAGTTTCATATCTCACGATAATAGTAAAAATCTGCCTCCAGGTCATCTAATNACGACAATTATCATTACACTGATCATAAAATTGAAGAGGATTTGAATATATGCAAACTTTTTCCAGTGATGCAGCAGTTTTTCGCTGTCCTAAAATAAATTACAATTGAAAGTTTAATTGGCACTGCATTTAGTTTCTAAAACATGCATGTCATACTTTTCTAATTCCACGATATAGCACGTATGCGAGTGGTAGATCGCTTATGCAAACTCCAATGCCAAAGATAACGGCAAACATTTGCCATGCCTCTACAGAAAGTAGAAAGTTATATTTAAAATTTAAAACGAATTACCTACAAAGATTTTTGAGTGTTTCAGTTTCATATCTCACGATAATAGTAAAAATCTGCCTCCAGGTCATCTAATTCTCCAGGACTGAGATTGATATGTTTTGAGCCTTTGATTTGAAGTTTGGTAATATCAGTGGCTCATTTTAGAGATTACTACAGCTAATGTTGCCATTACGCTGGAATCGTGCAGACCTCGAATCTAAAATAGCAGGAGCCGATTTAGATTAATCGACATTTAGAATTATTGCAAAATTTTACTAGAAATACTTTAGTTTAGTACACAATCAAAGACGCAAAATATTTTGAGAATCTTCTCCACCGGATTTTGTAGGCCCATTGCCTTCAAAAAGGCTTTATCTCCTACTGTCGTGTATCTGGACCTAATCGATTGACTTTGTTCTTTCACAGAAAAGGCGCTGCTGAGACGTGCTACATCAATTGAGCGTTGGTAATTGCGCTTGCTCAAACTCTTCTTTATGCCGGCCATCTTGGCGCGATTTAATTTAACCAAAATTGACTACGTATTTTGTATTCGCTTTCACAGTAAATCGTATTTGTATCTTCAGTAAAGTCTGACAGCTTAAATAACTTCTTACTCAACTCGAATATTATAATTCATTTTCTAGACTTTGGAGTAGAATTCAAACCAGTGTACGGTAAAGAAATCACCTCGGAGAATTCTAAAATTCAAAATCATCGTTTCGATGGCTTGGTCAAAGATTGAATGATTTGTCATCACCGCAGTACACAGAGAAAGAGGAGTAGTGCAGTAGTGAAATGATTCACGATGCCAATGTCATAGCACGCTGTTGCTCCCATGATTTATTACGAAATCATTTGGTTCGGTTTTCATTTAATAAACTTATTTCTTCTTCTTCCTCTTCCTCCTTCGCCAACTTTTTGTAGCCTTGCCTTGTCACAAACTTCTATTTATCATTATCCCCATATTTATTTCGATTTTCTCCTCCTTTCACTCTTTTTACGAAAAAAAAATACAGAGGAAGCGTGGCAGACACAAACGAGGCGAGCACAACAAAAATACTCATGTTTTCGCTTTCATTTCGGATTCAATATTGTTACAAGTTTCTCAGCTTGTGAAGAAGAAAAAAAAAGTTTACGTGAGAGGATAAAAGGAGATCGAGATCACTAATGATATGATAAAGAATCCGAAAGTCAGCCAGAAACAGCTTGTTACTTTTTTTTCCTTTTGGGCTTTTGTCTACCCTCTACAACCACCATGGCCACGGCTGCCACCGTAAACCATGTGCGGAGCATAATTTAATGCACTAGAGAAGATACCTACTATGTTCGTATTTATATACGAAATAATCATACAAGTTTTCACACGGGCGAACAAAGTGACAAAAAAACTTTGCTAGTTTTTTATGTCGTGTAATATAAACTTAAATCTTTAATTAAATGAGTTATAACTTTGAATTGTTTCTGGTTCTGAGAAAAGTTTCCAAAAAAATGAAATGTATAAAAGTTATATCTGAGCGAGCATTAAGCATGTAGCAATGATAAATTACACGGTCCAAGAGTTCCTTACCCCACCACACCACACCACACCACTGTAGCCTCTGAGCCACCATACCGTAGTCATTAATTCTCGTCTCTGATCCGACTTTTTTTTCTTTTTTAGATCGGCTTATATGAAATGAATCAATGATATCAAGAATAAAAAAGAGCTGGCCCGGGGAACACGAGGATGAAATATTACTGTTCTAGTGTTTGTATTAGGGAAAGATTCTGAAAAAAGTTTGGATTCATTAGGGAGAAAATGAGTTAATTAAAATTGACGTGTTATGTATTCCTAATTTTTCTTTTTGTTCAAAGTTTGCCTCTTACTTTTAGTTTCTCTTTTATTCGCTATTGTTTCGTAAAGGTAAGCAGACTTATATTTTAACGCATTAGTAGCTATATAGCTTAATGCGTAGTAATGAAATACATGTAGACTTCAATATAGCATTTTGAAATTTAACGTTTGCTTGAAGGTTGCCTTTTGGCCTCACTTTTCCTCATTTCCATGCCCTCTTTCTACGTGACACTGATTGATTTCTCCACTCATTCATTCTAAATTGTTACTCAAGCAGTGAATGAGTCCTTGAAGCTAAAATCTGGGGAAAGGAGAGGAAGAACTAACGATGAGTGTAAATGGAAAAGCTTGAATAAATGATACAAGACGTGGGTGGCAATGGAAATGACTCAGGTCCTCATTTAATACTTATCCTTTGTAAATATTACTCCATTATTATTCATAACAATACAAGGAAGGAATGTATGAGGGCATGACGTGATCTTTATTGACACAGCCAAGATGCATTCAAAAAATCTTGTTACATTCTTTCCTTTCTTTTTACCCATAAATAATTCTCACGACAGAGTGTATTTATTAGCAAAAACTTATGTTCTAAATATTTCATTAGCAAAGAAAGTAATTAAAGGATTTTGAATAAAAATTACCTGCGTCCTAAAAAATTGCAAAACATTAATAATAAAATTGATGCCAATTTAAGATTCAAGCACAGTCCGGTATATATTGAGGAAATGCATACATATTTAACTTGGACAATTAAAGAGGTAATGGTAGGGTGATGGATGTGTTGATGACAATTGGAAGATCAGATCTTAGTGATAATGGCCACTGTTTGGGTGTGAAATAAGAGGAGTAGCTAAGGAAAAAGGTTTCTGATTTTTTGGGCGTAAATAGGGTTGATGTAGATGATAATGACGATGGTGATGATGATGATGATGCAGCTTTCTTAGGGCATATTACAAAGTAATGATGATAAAGCACTTGGAAAATTCTGTTGAGTAAACGGAAAAACGAAAGAATGAGAAAAGTTGAAGCGGAGGCGAGAGAAGAGAAAATCTTGTTGGAATGGCCCTCGTAGCTCGATTTTGTTTTTCATTGGGGGAAATGCTTTAGAGTAAATGAGGAGAAATGGGGAGAAAACGAGAAGAAATAAAATTCTTGTTAGGGAGAAGTTTGGACATGACATGGCAATGGTGGTGGTGGCTTGAAAGAGTTTGGTTCACTTCAGGTCGAGAAAAATTGAAATGAGAGGGAAGAAACAATAAGTCTTTCGCTTATTAAATTAGATGGTAGAAGGAAAGAGAAGACCCAAGAAAAGTGTGAGGCTTAAATTAGTGCCAAGCGGGTATGGGCACTACAAGAGAGCAAATTCTTGTTTGTAGAATCGAAAAATGGAAATGCGATCAGAAGAGGCAAACCGTTGGAAGTTTAGATGTTGAGATAAAAAAGAAAGTGACAAACAAAAACTTTAGGTTAAAATATTTTTATTTAAAGCTTTACAGCATTTTAAGTGTCACGCTCAACCAATAAGAACTCCACCAGTGGGTCCGAAACGGCGGATTCCTGTAAAGAAATTAATGTAAATTTTTATATACAATTTGTTATACCTAGTTGGCACAAGAAACCGCTTGAAATATTGTGGAAAATGAACAAACCAGTGGAAGCAGCAGAGGCAACTCCTGGGTGGAGGTTTGGAGCGCTTCCATAGATAATTTGAGCGGAAGCGACGGCGATGAGGGCAAGAACGAGGATGAGCTGAAGATTAGAAATATTATTTATTAATTTCTTGAATTATTTTCAAATTGCAAATATGAATTTTTAAGGGTTTTTCTTGCTTACGTATTTGAACATTTTGAATAGATTTTTTGGAATCGACAAAGTCGAATTAAGTTTTCTGATGGGATGTATATTGAACGATTGCAAGAGCAGAAACTGATGTCGATATGATAGTTTCACAGCGTATTTATACTTACTTTTGGGGCAAGGGCCAGTGGAACTTGGAAGAAGCTTTTGAGTGGTCTTTTATTATAATTTTGCAATTTTTCAACAGCTCCAAATGAAAGCTAATCAAATGCACTCCTAGTGCGCAATTCGTTTTTTATCGTTCGTGTACATTTTTCTCTTAGGTTAATTCAAATGAACTGTACTCTTTGATTATATCGACATAAAAAGTAATTTGTTAATTTATGACATGACAATGTCATTCGATTGTAACATTTCCTACATTTGCACGCAAACAGTTATGTACACATGTCATGTAAATCATCACATGAAGGGTTCATGATCCAAGATATTTTTAGCTCTTTACAGTTAATCCCTACTCCTTGAGCGTTGTCTTTGTTCATTTTTTGCTTCGCTCTAACGGTAATAGGAATGGGACCGAGAATATGCATGTTTGCTTGGATTGGAGTGTCCAGATAAAAATTGACAGTTCAGATTGACTTGTCATTATGTTTTTTTGCGTTAAGTGCAGGCATGCAAACTTTGAGTCCCAAACAATGCTGCCACACATCAAGCTGAAACTATGTTGTAAAAAATGTAACAGTTACACTCAGAATGCTGATGCATATCTGTTATTCCTCAAGAAAAACTTCAAGTTCCTCACAGGAATAGCAAAGGCATTGCTTTGAAAAAGTTAAGCTAACAATAAGTTTAGCAAGTTCACACCTTCCTACTATAAAAGTCCAGTGTTGGATTTGAGTCAATCATCAGTTTCTCATTGTCTAATCGTTCAGTACACATCTTTCCAAACATTCTATTTTCGGCTTTGTCGATCCCCCAAAAACTTTCAAAATGTTCAAATACGTAAGTTCTATATATTTTTAATGCATAAAACTGCAACTCTGAATTCAATAAAATTGTTCAATTTGTGATTTTAATAATATCAACAGCTCCTTGTTGTCCTTGCCCTCATCGCTGTCGCCTCTGCCCAAATCATCTATGGCAGCGCCCCCAATCTTCACCCCGGAGTTGCCTCTGCTGCCTCCACTGGTTCGTAACTTTATTCGTATTCTTTGTGATTAATAATGACAACGTATCATTTTTCAAGCGCAGTTTAGTAAAAATTTTATTTCTGGTGCAGGCATTCGCCGTTTCGGACCAACTGGAGGAGTTATTCTTGGTTGAACGACCCACATAACTCATCTAATTATGATTTAACTAGTTGATCTGAATAAAATCTTTTTCAAAAATTAGATGTCTACTTATATGTAACGTGTCTATTCAGCAATTTCCCACGTCATAATTAAGAACGTCCCAAAATTTCCAATTTTTATTTCCATTATAATTTATCGGACCACAAGTTCATATGAAATTGCATAACATTTTACCAATGTTAGTAAGCAAATTGGTACACAAAGAAAGGAAGAGTAAAATGAAAGATAAATGCTCTTAATATTGTTTAAGTAGTAATTTGCTGATCAGATCTATTTTGGTGCGGCGCTGCCTTCCAGAAACCATACAAGAATGGCGAGAATGAGAGCCGCAATAAGAACGTAAAACACTCCAGCCAACTCACTCAGGTTAAGTTGATCAAAATCATCCTAAAATAAGACCATTTGTTTTACGAATCATGCACATTTCAAGCGTATTGAGATTTTATTGGAGCATTAATTAAATTGTTCTCACCTCATCTGCATCTCCACCATCGTCGTCATCATCATCATCGTCTCCTGCACAAGCTCCCTCGTTCCACCATTTGTCTTCCAGTTCTTCAAGCTCACCATTTTCTTTCATTTCCAGAATTGCCAGGTTGACCCGATCGCTACAGCCAAAAATATCCTTATAGTCTTGTTCCTTTATATCATAAAAATGATTTCATTCATACCTCCATGGGCTATCCTTAAGAGTGGCGATGCCATATCCTGCAAAATTTATTTTACATTTTTGCCAAAAAAAATCCTGCTACATTGCAAATCTTTGAAATAAAGGTACATACCTTTAGTGGGTCCAAAGTCTTCAGCAGCAACAATGAGATCACAGGGCTCCTTTGAAAGTTGATATTCAGCAGCAGGCGATTCCATGATGAATGCATATTCAACTACGAAAAATCCCCACATCAATATAGATAAATATTAATATAGATATCAATAGAGATGAATGCTGCACAAAGGAATTTTGAAAATCGGAAAAAAAATTTTTATGTGTACCATCATCATCATCTCCACTTCCTTCGCTACTATCATCGTCATCATCATCATCATCGTCGTCGTCATCATCATCTCCTCTTACTCGGGCAATGCCAGCTGCGTAATTAGGGACGGTCAAGTTCTTGGCATTCATAAACTCATACATTTGCTTGTAAATTGGGTTATCTGAGCGCTAAAAAGGGTATAAGTGTCCACATAAGTGTAAACAAGCATGTTTTTTATCCGTTCGAATCTAATCGTTTTTGTAGTTTCATATTTACCAAAAAGTACTGTTCGGTGCTGCCGCCTTCAATGACTCCATAATGGATTTCATCACTAGCCTTGACAAGATCTTCGATGCTATCAATCTCTGCAGTAATATGTTCCCCAGAATCCGCAATACGTTGTGCAGCAAAGCTAGCAGCATAAGCAGCCAAAATTATGAACAAAAAGGCCCAGAAAATGACGCGAATAAGTTTTCCAGCGAACGACTCTGGAGAACAAATGGAGTCCTGTTTCAAAATTCCAAACAATCCCCTTGGCTTGTTCTCAGGCCTCTTGTAAGAATACTCAACAACCAAAGACAGAATCCAGATAATGAGCAAAGCAGCAATGACACAGAGCCAGACATAGGTGTGGAAGGGGTAAAGGAAGGTGTAGGTAGCATCGGACTCATCCTCCTCTTCTGGAGGTTCCTTCATCAAAATGCTCAGTTGGAACTCTTGGAATGGTGTGGAGAAGTCGACAACTTTCGATCTCGCCGCGGTAATTGTCAAAGGCGCAATTGCTAGATCGGCTTCCTACACGAAGAAAAGATTTTTCCATCATATCATCACGACCTTGAGTATTTTCAAAGCTCAATAAAAAATCAAGGCGGTACATTCACTCCTCTTTATCCTCACATTATTCAAGATCTCTCCGATCATCCCATTCCATCCCGACGGATTGGAAGGATCAGGAGTACCGTATCTACCATCCTTCACAACGTGGATTTCATCTGCATCACAAGAGCCAAATTACTTACAATTGCAATGATACAGTAATCTAAAAATAGATTTTTTCTGTGCAGCACTTTTGCATTTAAAAAATCGGATTAAGTAAACTCTCATTTCATAAGCATAATAGGAAATACGCTTACTTCAATTCGATGTTAATTGCACACAAACTTCAAACAAGTGGAATAATAATCAAAGTTTTGGGAAATGAACACATCACACGTCCATCCTCGTCACACGTCAAACCCATTTCACAAGGGAACAAGGAATAATAGTACATGTTGCATGCAACCAATGAAATAAAGTGCATACGATCTGCATCTAAAACTCGAGAAATTTTTTCTGCTAAATCTTCACAGAATCCTATGAGCTTGTCCTCATCTCCATCATCACCTTTCATCAGATACGGCTCAGACTAATACCAGAATACTCGTGACACGGAGTTTCTGCTCTTGAGCGGTGACATGATGAATTCGTGCTAGGAGGAAGAGGGTGATGCCGCACAGCGGCAGGAAAGATGTTGACAACATGATGAAGCTGAAGCTGAGTGCAGAACACTTTTTGACACCTTCACCTCATAAAAAATGATATCACTGAGATTAGATCAAAATTTTTATTTTAAACATTACATTTGCCAACAAAATTGCTTTTTTGTTTTAAAAGTCCCTTAAAGTCTATTGTTTCTTTCACTGATTGATGGCTTTAGTAAAGTAAACCTGCCAAAAATCTCATATTTTTTCTTCTATTTTCCCTGCAAGAATAATTTCTATACGGTATAATTGCTGTGGAGCAATAATATTTAAAAGAATATTTTTACTTACCACCACCAGCCACTACCACAGCCACTGATGATGGGAAATACAATAAGCTCTACTTTAACTAGTGGTAGCAGTGGTGACTTCTCGAGCCAAGAAAAGCTATATATTTTTTTTCGGTGGTTTGGCTATTTCAAATGAACTACTTGTTTTTTTTCATCTTAGAGGAAGCAAAGCATTCCTAATAGGATTTGGCTTCCAATACCAAGATAATTTGCATCTTTGAAATGTATACGTTTTAGGTTGAAGCATTACTCATGTTTTTCAAACTCTCTAGTGGTTCGATTCATGTAACTTTGCTATACTTCATGCGAAAATAGGTGGCATCAAAAATAACAATTTACAAATGTTTTTTTTTATTCTTTGATATTTGTCACGCTGAATGAAGAAGGGAAACAAACTTACTGATAAGCTTGATAGAATGTCAAAAGGATAGAGACGAAAAAGTGGGATGAGAAACCAAAGCCACATTCTGTGGAGAAAAAAAAACTACTTGAAGCGAAGAAGCACAAAGATCGGATTTTTGCATTCTAAATATAAAACTGAAGCTGCTGTGGATATGACCAATTTGCAGTTGTTGGAAAGTTAGCACGGCTCATCCATGCTCATTACTATAACATTTCTTTTCACACAAAGAACTGTGTTCATACAAAACGTATAAGGTATTGTATCAAGAGTAGAGTAGTGGTGCTGCATAGCAGAACATTTCGGATTTGAAATTTGCAAAGAATTTAAAAATCAGAGCTGTTCAAGCGATAAGGAAGGGAGATAAAAAAATGAGAATGACCTTGCGGGACTTTCCTGCTGATTGGAGGATACATATTTCAAAAAAAAAATCTTCGTTGTTACATAATCTAAAATAGTAAATGGGACTGCGTAATTATCGATTACTTTAGAAACTTATGCCACCCGCACAGGGGAAGGAACTATCATTATTTATTGGCAAAGGTCAAGTTTGGGGGAATCCAAGATAACTGTATCGCTAATGATGTCTCGTCTATAATTGAAATGTTTTATTCTAGTAAAGATAAACATGTACACGAATTCATAAACAAATGTTGTTTTTTCTAAGAATTTCCCTGGTAGATTCTTGAATCAATCAAGCAATTATCCCTTTCAGCAGTAGTATGTACATCAAATCCAAGGAAGTTTGTTTTGCTTTGATTCACTAATCAAATCTCGTAGGATTGTAGATGAAAATGAGAGCTGTTCAAGCGATAAGGAAGGGAGATAAAAAGATGAGAATGACCTTGCGGGACTTTCCTGCTGATTGGAAGATACATATTTCAAAAAAAAAAAATCTTCGTTGTTACATAATCTAAAATAGTAAATGGGATTGCGTAATTATCGATTACTTTAGAAACATATGCCACCCGCACAGGGGAAGGAACTATCATTATTTATTGGCAAAGGTCAAGTTTGGGGGAATCCAAGATAACTGTATCGCTAATGATGTCTCGTCTACAATTGAAATGTTTTATTCTACGAAAGATAAACATGTACACGAATTCATAAACAACTGTTGTTTTTTTTAAGAATTTCCCTGATAGATTCTTCAATCAATCAAGCAATTATCCCTTTCAGCAGTAGTATGTACATCAAATCCAAGGAAGTTTGTTTTGCTTTGATTCACTAATCAAATCTCGTAGGATTGTAGACAGAGTTGTGCTATCATTACTATAAACATCGTCAACCAAGATATTATAAATGCTTATGATTTTTACTTAACTCTATACAAGCTATACAAAAATGCTACAATTATCATCAACTACAAACATAAAGCAAATCTTTGCAAAAAAATGTCTCGACTACGCCAAGCATCAAAGTGTTTTTTTTATGATAAAACTTACGGGAGATTCACTTCATCATCATGATTTTTTTTTTCGCTTTGCAAAGCAAAGGAAGCAAAAACTAAATTCGCTAGAACTGTTGTTGTTGTAGTTTGTTGTGTACGCACAACCAACCCAAGAGCCACACCATCCATTCCAATCAAACATTTTTTATGTTGAGCACTCGTGTCATGATTCATTACTGCGTGTCATGCGTGACCATACCTTCTCCTTTGTTCAACACATTCCATTGCATTGCATTCCAGATGAGTACAGCTAGCTCTCTTGCTTTAGTAACCCTTTTATTGTTCATTATAAAAATGATAATGATGACGTAAATATTGATTTTTTGCTCCTAAATAATAACGCTAAGATTACACTGACCATTTTTGTCACATTTTATGAATTACACATGCCGTTATTGTTAAGAACTGTAGATGGAGTTTATTTTTTGCTTGATGGACATTAGATATTTTTTACAGTTGGTTATTATTAGTTCTTTGTGTGATCGCATCTCAATCCCGAGCCCAGCGCGTGGTCTTCATAAATTAGTTTATGACTTGTTGTATGATGGTCCCATTTCAGGAAGATTTGTTCTTTAAAATTTTGGACAATGTAATGATGATGAGCTTCACGTGTACAAAACGTTTTTGTTCCGAAAAATAAAAAATCCTTTCAGGAGATCATACTATAAAAGCGTTGATCAGTGTCCAGAAAGATCATCAGTAGCTTTTGGAACTTTCCATCAACAACTTCTATTTGCCAGAATAAATCAGCTCGACTCAGTCGATATCCTCAACTCCTTCAAAATGATGAAATACGTAAGTTTTTAAAATTCGAATTCAAAATTAAAAAATATATATTTTATGAGATCTTAATTTTTTGAAATTTTCAAATGCACAGGTCATCCTTGTCCTTGCCCTCATCGCTGTTGCCTCTGCCCAAATCCTTTTGGCAGGAGGAATCAGCGGCCCAAGGCTTCACCCTGGAATTGCTTCCTCCGCTGATACTGGCATTAGAAGGTATGGATCTACCGGTGGGATCCTTGCTGCTCCAATCGCTGCTGCACCAATCCTCCTTTAAATGACTTTTCATCTTTGTTCTTCTTGAAATCAATTAGAAATTTCTAAAAATTACTTTTCCATCTGTAATATCCCCACCGTGAAGTTTTCATAGACCTTGGCGTTTTTGAAATCCGTCCATGAATCAGTATACTGGTTTTTCAAAAGCTTTTTTTTACAAAATATTTGTTGACCAAATATGAAAATATGAACAATAAAACCAAAAACATTCTGCCTGAATTTTAACAGGCATATTAAAAACCTGAATTTTAATTGCAATCCTTATTTAAATGCTACAGAATTATCAAAGAGAATGATTCTGCTGAAGCAAGTTTATAAGGCACACGAGACCAATACAATATTAACGTTCACGTATCACCCATTTGACTTCAGCATTTTGATTGTGACTCCAGCAGCAGCATCCAGAATAGTTTATGATGATGACCGAAACGACTGATTTTTGAGGTGATCCAATTCCCCCACCTCATCTAAGCCAAGTTTATGTATCCCACCAGCACAACTGGAGAGGTGAAGGCAATAGCAATCGCCATCGAAACGAAATGGGTAAGGTTCCCTAAAATTGTACCATATTCGCCAGGAAAGAAATGCATTTTTTCAATTCGATCGTCAATTTTTTAAACGAAATAGTCCCCAAATAGCTTCATTTCTACAATTTCAAACGACACACATCCCAAAACAATCCCTTTGCTTTATACTCAAGAAAGCAGGCGAAGAATTTTTATGGCCCTTTCCACCCATATTTATTCCATGAAACGACCAATTTGATTTGCCATTACGGCTCTCTTTTATTGCCAATTTGGGGATCAAGCAATTTCGTAAGCGGGCGTACATACTTCTCGTCAACCCGATGTCAATTTTTTGTCACTTTCGATTTTTTCTGGAATGAGATTTTTTCACTAAACGAGTTTTCTGTTTTTTATGGAGGTCGTCATACGGAATGACAGTGGCGGCTGTGGTAGTGGTGGTGTTGGTGGAGGACCACGAATCTTTTTCCTGTATTCCTTATGAGGTTTACCCAAAACTATATTCTTTTTTACGGCGAGTCTTAATGTGTTTTCAACGCCCATTATTGTGTTTGCCAATACCGAAATCCGTAGACCATCCTGCTGGATTCTGAATTTTTCTGATTCCTTGTGCACGAATCAAAGTATCATCTTATTTTCATTCTTACGTCTCTAAATAGGCTGCAATGTGTTACTGAAACAAAATAATTTCCTTTTGTGAAACAATTTCCAAACAAAAATGGTACAGCAGGAAATGTACATCCAATCTTTTCAAAACTCCAGCATTTTTGTGATCATTATTGCGTGACAAAAAATTGTAATGATCACTACCTTGAGAAAAAATGTTCAGGAAAATTGGAAATTGTGATTCATTCCTTGCATATCAATGGGAAATTTATTGCGAAGGCTTAGGGGAAAATAGATTTTTCAAATAAAGAATACTTTTTTTCATTTCCCGTGTCTCTGTTTCAGATCAAAACTTTCCATCATCAAATATGAAAAAAGAGCAAAAAAAGAAAGAAATGTGCTTTTCTCTTCCTGTCTTCATCAATATTTTTTTCCTTTCAGACTTCTTTATGCATTTTCCACATGCATCAATGATCTTTTCCATTTGTCTCTTTCCTTTTTTCATTTTTACAATTCATTGTTCATTCATAACTTTTTTATGTTTTACTTGAATACTTGTTAATGTATAACTATGCATTTTAAAAAATGAACAGAATGAGATGTGTGATGAATACAATGCAATATACGAAACAATGGTTCTTTTGAGGAAATGATTTTCATTTTCTAGTCAAATTAATATTTTCAATGTTATTCAAGATCAAAATTCATCAGTCGAAAATGCGGTACAAACTGCAATTTTGGAGATTGGTTTGTTTTAGAGAACTAGCTGCACTTAATTGTAATTTAAATTTCATGTTACAAAAAGTTTGTAATTATAATTTTTTATTTTATGCTGATATTGAAGCAATGCATCCGTATTCATCAAAATATTACACAATCTGCAACTGCAATCAGCAATCCAAAATAGTTTTAAATCTTTTATGTTTTAATATCTACTTATTATGGTATCATGATAATTTTTGCAAATATTCTACACGTACTCAAGATTTTAAATAGATAAAGTATACATACATCTAATTGCGGAAGAGAAAAGCTATCGTGTTTTAGCTTCATTTTCAGTCGCACAGTTGAATTTCTCCTCCCCTCAAATCTTTCCTTTTTGCTTACCCTTCCACCTTGATTACACCATTACTTGCATGTACGGACGTAGATACACCTATAACCCCAGAGGAAAT
>JAHZMX010000382.1:0-13798 GCA_027743895.1 Seira musarum
GACTTATTACCATTCAAATGACGTAAACACAAAAAGCAAAGGACAAACTTCGTCAGAGTCTATGTACAATTATGTATTGAAATTTGTACGTGATAAAGAAAATCCGCTATTAAGTGACATAAAACTGTACTTTCTGATTCGTTTAATTCAGACACAGCACAACTGCACATTATACGAGATACACAATAATTGCGGACTTGAAGGATCGGAATTTCTAATTCAAGACGACGAAGAAATAGTAGATATAACGTCAAAGACTTTTTCGTGGCATCCGGAATTAAGCTATACACTTTTACTTATCATTCCTAACGGAATTAAAGTAGAAGGGATGAGGTACACAATAGTGTCAGCGGCTCAATCCAATAACGCACATTTTACCAAACACATGTACTTATCTCTGTTTGCTCCATTTGCGCTGGAAGTATGGTGTCTCGTTTTATGGACGGTAGCAAGCATATATTTTTTACTGAAATACGTTGATCATGGAACAGATCCAGTATTTTGGTTGTACTCTGTATATCTTGAACAAGGACATGATGGGAGAAATAATCAAAATTCAAAAATGCTGCTCAGTTTGTTGTTGGCGTGGATGATTCTCACCGTATTCCTGAGGCAGTTATACACATCATCATTGTATTCAGTGATAACATATACGCCCCCACCATGGCTCCCAAAATCCATCTATGACCTGGTTGAAGATACTAAAAGAGTTGAAATTATTTCTGATTTCACAAGCATTGAGCCATTAGAACATTACACCCAAGACATGCCAAATGATCAGGATCGCGTAATTGTTAACGGAAGTCGGAATTTGGCATCGACATTATTAGACCAATTTCGGTATTACCTTCATTTTGCCACACTAAAGAGCTACCTTACAGAAGGGATCAACGGAGCAGTTCAAGTTGAGGAACGGAGATCAAAACAATTTTATTCACATAGCACCGTTAGTTTGAAGAAAGAGTTTGTATTTTTATTACACAGTGCTGCAATCCGGGACAACATAAACCTAGCCTTTATGAGTATGATCAGTTCTAGATCTATTTATGAAAATAACGAAGAACTGTATTTTCAGACAACGTATTTCTATACCCTTGTTGGCAACCAAATTACTTATTTTACTGAGACGCTTATAAAGGATTTTGGTAGATTAATTGAGGCTGGAATATTCTCACAAATATCATATATTGAAAAATTGATAAATGTTCAAAACGTAATCATGAAAACGATACATGATATCACATCTCCTGTAAAGAAGGAAACAGTTTTAAATTTTGAAAAATATTCAGCGATTAATCTGTTTACGTTTACGGATAGGATGTTATCAGGACATGACGTCAGTGTTTCGGAAACGAAGAACTGTATTTTCAGACAACGTATTTCTATACCCTTGTTGGCAACCAAATTACTTATTTTACTGAGACGCTTATACAGGATTTTGGTAGATTGATTGAGGCTGGAATATTTTCACAAATATCATATATTGAAAAATTGATAAATGTTCAAAGCGTAATCATGAAAACGATACATGATATCACATCTCCTATAAAGAAGGAAACAGTTTTAAATTTTGAAAAATATTCAGCGATTAATCTGTTTACGTTTACGGATAGGATGTTATCAGGACATGACGTCGGTGTTTCGGAACCTACGGCGGAGCAAGGACATCACAGAAAACGAGCTTACAGTATTGAAAGTAATGCAAAGAGAGAAGAAGATTATATTATTAGGTTCAAGGACTTGATTGTTCCCAGACTCATTTACTACAGCATGAAGGGTGTCGCAGCAATTATATTTCTATGTGAAGTACTTTGGAGTCGCTTTGGTCTGGTTAGTTGTAGTTATCGAAGAAATAAGGTACACCCGCGAATATATTATGTGGAAGAGGAATTTTGAAGTATGCTGTGGCGAGAAGTATGTAGTTTATAGTGAAGAGAATAAATAGGTAAATCGAAAGTTTTGATTTTACCATAACAAGGTTCCGGAATTTATGCAAAAAGGACTGCTCTTTGCCAGAAGCTCATCGACATAGTGCTTGATTAGAACAGCAATCAGACATAAACATGACCATATTGATGCACCATTTGGAAATGGTAAAGCATAAATTGAGATAACGACTAGACCAGGATTACTTACGTGTACTCCATCTGTTTAAGTAATCTATATTAGAGCACATGACCTAAAAACAGAGTCATCGAGATACTTAAAATAAAATATTACAAATTAATCCTGACGTTACGCCTCTTTTGACTGTGTAATTTACGTCTAATTTTGTTTCTTGCAAATAAATAAATATATAAATAAATAATAAAATTCCAAGAAGAAACGGCAGCCTTAAAGTAACGGTAGTAATAAATTAAACCGCTTGTAAAAGCATTAAATAAGACAGTGCGGATACTCTAAAAACTTACACCCCTAAGTAATGGTAGGCATTTTTGACTTTGTAATTGCAAAGGCGTATATAAGAGATTTTATAAATAATGAGAGCAAACCTTTAAATTACGAAGTCAATCAAATAAGAAAAAAATTAATGGCTAATTTCCGTTTGAGAGGAAACTTTTTGATGCCTCTTATACTTTAGAAAAGCATGAATTTGAGTGTTGCAGACATTTCCAAAACAAAATTCAACGAATATAACGACAGGAAGGGGAAAATCGATGAAACTTTTTGCAGATTATTTAAAGCTGAGAAGCAAAACTGTCGCCAAATAGAATTTCGTGGATTCAGAAGCAGTACAATCACCACCGGAGCTATACAACGGCAGCATTTATCTCTTAAAGCGTGTTTATTTAGTTTTGGGGGCAGGGTTGAATACAAAATAACTCGGGTTCAACAACTTAAATTAAAGCTATCATTATGGTTTTTAAAGTTAAATTAAGGAACCTTCGCAAGTTCCCAAACATTTCAGAGGAAGCAAGCATGAAGAATGCAGGAAACATTTATGAAATGAATTTTGTTGCAATTGTAAAATTACACTGTCGTGGAACAGGTGTATTTTTCATTTTGCAACTTCCGTGAGCATCCATTTTATAATTCCATTCGTTTGAAGCAAGTACATTTAATGCGATTTGTTGTAAATCGTCGGCATTCATGTCGCCAATAATGAGTTTGACCGTCAGCAATCGAGTTGTACCGGGAATACTGCAAACAAAAACATGATGTAATAGAACGATGGTAGCTTCTTCTTGACTTGTTTATCAACCATTTCATACCGAGTAAATATTTCGGTGGTGCAAGTATTCACATATAAAATCTTAACTTCTTTAGCTTCAAACTTCTGAGTTTTACCTAGTCAAGATCATTAAAATTATGCTTAGCGAACGAATCTTTGCAGTGTTTTCTATCTTCCTCCCATTTTATGAAAAACTTGGACTTTTTCCGTTTCATTGGAATCCTAAAACTCGTTATTTTTCTTTATCAAGTCGTAGCTTAAAGCTCACGCGACAAAATGTCATCTTGTTTTCAGCTTACCATATATATATAGTCTTTCAATGTTTCCGTTACTACAAGCATAAGGATTTTGACATTTTCATACTCATTACTCCGTTTGCTACTGGCGCCATGATACACACTATAAACCAGTTTATCATTCTGTCGAATTACAATGAAATACCTAATTTTCTCAATCGTACAATTCGACATTTAAAATTTCTCCAGGGTAAGTCCACACCTTTCGAATAACTTGTAACTTTATTGTCAATCACCATAACTTAAAGCAATTTTGTGAACCGTAGATTACCTGTTGCCAGAGTACGATCCTAATACTTGCAGATTCCACTTGTTTTACGATGCCTTCAGTTTATTTATAATACTGAGTGGATATGGCGGATATGTCCTTATCCTAATCTACTTAGGCTGGTTTCCAAATAATCCCGCAGGCATTTCCAGTGCAATTCCGGATAAATATTTATCAACTCCGATAATGCTGCTAGCGCAACTTATGCAAGCATATATATTCTATGCTGCTCAAATGATAACGTGGGGGTTTGCGTTTATTGCCTTCACATTTGCCGTCGTCCTTGCACCATTCCTCACTCGTGAACTTCGTGTAAACTATAGAAATTACAGAACAAAGGACAGCCTGAGAACTGCTGAAAATATTATATTAAATTACAGAAGTCTCCAAATCCTCATCGGAAGTACAATGTCTCTGGTGGGGAAAATCATGTTGCCATATCATGTGCTATTCATGTACGTTGCAATTTTTGCTAATGTAGTGTCAGTATCGCAATGGAAGTATATGGAGTTTGTCGGTAAAATAGTGATAATTTTTATTGGCATCGTGTCGACGATAAGCTGGTCATTAGTTCTAATGCTTGGAAGCCGCATGCATTATTGTGGACAAAGTGTGCTACGGTCATGGACCACGTTTGACTTTGGGACGAGGCGGACGAATAAACTGATGAAAATATTCAAGAGATCTTGCAAACCAATCGCGCTTCATTACAGGAGCCTGTTTGTCATTAAACGAGAGACATTAATAAACTATTGGAGAGGAGTTACGAGGGGAACTTTAAAAATTCTTATCATATTCAGGAGAGCAACGCGCTTGTTGTAATTTGTGTATTGCGGATTTAAGCATTTAAAAGCACAAGAATGCTATGAACTTTAAGTCACAAGACTTCCTTGTTTATACTACATTTAATATTCCTGTAACGTAGTTTTTCTAAAGACTCTCAAAAATTATTTGTGATGATTAACACTTAACTGTGTTTATCTTCATGGAAAGCGGTTATAACGTGATTATAATTTTCAGATAACCGCATATGCTTTAAGGTCAATAAATCAAACTTTGCCATCCGACGCATACCCAATCCCAGTCTCACATTTTCAGCTGGTTCAAAACATGTTCGAAGAAACTTGACATGATTTTTACGATATGTCAAAAAGTTCCAAATTCCAATGACCGTAACGTCGTATTAGATAATGGCAGGTTTATCACAGTTTGGGCGTAAAAGATGCAGTGTATGATGATAAGCAGTCTCCAACTTTTAAGCACTTTGGTTTTTTATTGAAAATAAAGGTTTTGATTTAGCAAAAATTGTTCCAAAAGCTTTGATTATGCATTACTTGAAACGCAAAATTCGGTGCAGCAGCAAATTTGTACAAACACGAAACTCTTCTTTAAGATTGGATACCACTAAGCAAATATGGAATTTAATAATGTGGTACGATTACAATACAAATGACGATAATCATTTTTATTCATAATATCAATTGCTAATTGACCAGGCAGATTTATGCGAAGATTAATCGTAATATTTATGAGAATATTATGTGCGTTTGAAATGGATCTACATTCACGTCACCATTACGTTGCAAGCACTTATGGGATTCCGGACAACCTTCCCCCATGCCATCGCAAAGTGGACAAAACATATTTTCCTGACCGCACTGCATAAATAATTAACAAACATATTTTTAAAAAACTGTTATAGTCTATCAAAAAGTGCTTCTTTTTGTAGTTTACCTTGGCGAGTAAGAGAATACAGAGTAAAATAAATACAATCCTCATTATTTCCGTTTCTGTTGTTTGTATGCGTGCAGGGAGTGCTGTTTGCTTCACACAACTGTAGAGTTTGAAGTGACTGCGGCACTTATATATACATCCAAAAAAATACTGCTTCGGTTGAAACAAGTACTTTGTAGCTATTTTTGTAAGATATATTACGTCGAAAAAAGATCTCAGTCGTAACTCTTGTGAACATTTGTCCCAAACTCAAGAATAACAATTGAAATAAGAAAAAGTAAAGTTCCCATTAATGCAAATGGATTTGAGTAGTCGGGATTATTTTAACCCTTGTATTTTCCTTGCAAATGAGCTTTAATGAAAACAAGACCATTTCGGAAAATAAAATCAAAACGAAACGTACGGTTGTCCGTATCGTTTTTGAACACTGTACTCATCTTTGAAAATTTGAAATGAAAAGTCTTACAGACCGTCTGTATTATTTTTCCCTTCTTGACGATGTAAGGAAGCATTGTTCACTTGCATTAAAAAAGCTTAGAGGAATTTTCATGAATTAAATAACAGCATCTTGCTTCAATCATGTCTGGTTGACTATTGGATTTGATATAAGTATTTTCAGTTTCCCAGCAAGTAATCATGTTGAAAATGCAGATTCGTCAGGATCTGCCACGCTTTGTTAAAGCTAAAAATAGTTTTTGAATGAGAGATAAATTTTGCTTCAGATCTGAGGAAAACTTTCCACTGTTTTAGAAAAAAATTGTAGCGTAAGACGAGCTTTTTCAAGGTATTCTAAGATACCGTTTTCGAGAATTGAAAAAGTCTGCAGTTTCCCAAAGTCATTGTGAGTTGGAGGTATTTGTGCTATATCTAAATGTACTAGATTATGATTCATATACCTTCAAATGCGGAGGCACGTTACTAAGGATCAGCGCACTCGTAAAATTAATTTTAATTTTACGCTTGACCGTGCCAAATAAAAAAATAAATTTTGTACTTGGTTTTGTCAATGATTGAAGTAAGACTCCGAAAGAATAAATTACTCAAAGGAACAAATAACAAAATAAGTAATGACGTGATGTAATGATTGAAGTGCAGTTTATTTGAAACAAATACGTAATTTAATAATATTAGTACAAATTTATCCGCCCGGAGTTGGGTGGGTAAAATTTATTTGTGCTACTTATGAGGGTTGAGCTACTCCTTTAAAGGATTGGTGTTCATTGTCACTTGCTTTGTATTCTGTATGCAAATACTGGAGTCAATTAAACTAATTAATTTGTGATGTCCAATAATTCTTGATTTTTAGAAATGAAGATATAAACGCGCATTTATGATTAAGTAGCAAAAAGGCAAAGCTATCGTAAAATTTGCCTCGTCTACATTAGTAGAGATCAGCAATGCATTTCAAACTTCGGCTCACGTTTCTACTGTTTTTACAATTTCCTTTACTTCTTTCTGTTGCAAATGCAGTCATCGAGATCGACGAATTCCAACAATCTATTTTACAAATCCTGAGAAGCAAAAACTATTCAAACAACATTATTCCAAGAACGAGTTCAATCTCTACTCCTTTACGTGTACACATAAGCCTGGGAATACTCGAAGTTGAATCTGTGGATGACGTCAAACAAGAATTGACAACGCGAATATCACTGCGTCAAAGTTGGATTGATGACCGACTTAAATTCTCCAGTAATTCGGAGAATGGGACACATAACTTCCACGTAACAATTCATCAGGAGAGTGACATTCCTAGTCCATGGACACCAGATATTTACGTGAGAGACGAAAAGATTTCAAAAATTCATTCAGTCACTAGACCCAACTCTTACTTCCAGATTTATCCAAATGGTACAGTATTTCATAGTGTTCTTCTATCCCTCACCACGTCATGTTCCATGGACATTCGAAAATTCCCTTTTGACGTGCAAACATGTCCAATCAGAATTTCATCATATGCATATCCCAAGTCGGCTTTGGAATTAATCTGGGATCCGAATAAGGCAGAGGTTATTGAGAAAATGGGAAAGCTTGAAGGTAGTGTTTTGACTCAATTTAAATTTGTCAATCATTCATATGGTCACTGTCTTATGATTGCTCAATCGGGAGGATATTACAGCACCATTTACGTCACGCTACTATTTCAGCGAATTAGCATTTCCTACATCACACAATACTTCATTCCAGACGCCTTGCTTATCGTCTTGATGTGGCCAGCATTTTGGTTGGGAGATGCAATCGAAGCTAGGCTGTCGCTGACCGTGACAGTCCTACTTACATTGTTAATGCATTTTTCAAATGTAAATTCAAATATCACGTACATTACAGAATTCGCTATCTATTCTGGCACATGCATGGTCATAGGAATGCTGACAATTCTGGAGTCTGCTATCGTTTCCAAAATGTATTTAGAACGAAGAAAGCTAGAGAAAATTCCTGACGTCAATTGTAAATGTTTACACAGGAAAAGCGAAATCTTTTATAAAGATAAAGATGTGACGGATGCTTTTGTGAAATCTGTGGCGGAGCCACAAGATGTTAAAGTCGAGAAAAAAAGCTTTGGTCCCGAGAAAATTGATAACATTTGTAAAGTGCTGATTCCCTTTTCATTTATTAGCTTTATTGCTGAATTTTTTTGTAGAAATCTTTTATTTCAGCACAGCTTACAGGAAGACGGCTCTACTATCATCATTGGCGGTAACGATAATTTATGTCCATGGGAACTTGATAGATTATAAATAGTGTTAGCTGCATTCCTAAAAATGTTATTTTTTACAGCATTTAGTCAAAACACTTAGTTGCCCACCAGTTCTTTCTCCTACAGTAAAAGAAGGCTGTACAAATGTGAAACATAAAGCCATTTCTGGCCATCTCTCTTGATTTTAATTACTGGACGCAGCCATATATTGTGTTATCTCATCTGCATCAACTTACGCCAAAGCAAAGGATGTGTGTCATAGTTGTATAGTTTCATTGGAATTAAATTAGAGATACTAGCGAGTTGCATTAACATTCGCAAACAAGATTTAGTTTTTTGTTGGAACTAGCTGTAATGTATATTGGTCTATCTTAATCCGGTCGTAATCTAAAATCCAAAATAACTTTATTCGTTAATGCTTCATTACGGCAACAAAAGTGTTTTGTTGATTTGAAAATCGAAAACAACGTTGACAAACCATTTAATTATATTTGAAGAAGTCTACTGGTATTTTAAGATGATACGAGCTAGAAAATACGCAATCATTTGTCTCAATAATTTTTGCAATTTACTGCAATCATTTACTTTGTTGACAGCCTTTAGCTCCTTACTAATACGTACTAATTGTTAAAAATTCTTCAAGTATCTAAAAGTCCTTTAATGAGTGAAAAAATTCAAGTGTTTTTAACTCATCCGTGCTTTCTTAGTTGACAATTTTCAGGTTAAAAGTTTAAGTCCTTTAATGAGTGAAAAAATTCAAGTGTTTTTAACTCATCCGTGCTTTCTTAGTTGACAATTTTCAGGTTAAAAATTTTTGTGAAATGTCACATAATGAATTTTTTAATTTGTTTGTATCCCTTTAAACTAATTCTACACTCTTATTTTATAGGTAATGAAACGCGGTTTTACTATCAAACAATTTGGAAGCCGAAATACTTTAAACTGTAAGAAAACAATGATTGTTCCCACCTGGGTTTTCAAATATTTATCGTTAGTATATTTCTTTCTTTGTTCTTTCGATTTTGTTAGTATAGCACAAAAAACTAAAGTTATAAAAACTAATTTTTGGTTCACCATAGATTTTCTAGTGACAAACACGATAAAGGATCCTGATAATTATGTTATCTTATTCCATTCATTTTCAGAATATGAAAATAATAATTTGTTTGAAGCACCAATACGACGTCAAATATTCACCAAAGCATATAAGTTTAATGATACCTTCAATAAAAACAGCCACTTGTTTCTATTTAGACGACCCACAATAAATATTTTGCTGGGAAGATGGAGCAGGACTTCGTGGGATACCGTTATTTTTGACTTGTCAAAATTCAGCTCATGCTCTCGAAATCTTCTTGCATTTTCTGTAAGGATAACGTTATTTTTGACTTGTCAAAATTCAGCTCATGCTCTCGAAATCTTCTTGCATTTTCTGTAAGAGAAAACGAACGACTGCAAAGCGATTATAAAACTCTGGGCTACAGCATTTTTCTTACCAGCGATCAAAGTGATCTTTTATCGAAAAAGACGTCGATTCAAAATCTCCATTGTTGGGACTACCTCAACTTTTGAAAATTTTGAGAAATATTTGACAATTCCTCAGCATGTACATAAACGCCTTTATAGAAACTTACGAGGAACAACTATTGATGTACAATTACAATTCACATCGTCATTTGTCTCTGACGTTGGTGTTAGTGTATTTAATTGTGAAGTAATTTTAAAGGCCAGGTCCATTAACATAAAAAAATGTGGAATAGATTTTATGTCAATAATTTATCTGTCAGCAGCTCACAATTTCTCAGTGTCAACAGTTGTGGCATTTAAAAAATCCTGCCATCGCGTCTCAATTTATTCCAAATTGCCTTTATTTTGAAAACTCTGACCTACTATGGACTTCTGAACTAACGTTGTCTGAACTACTTTCTGAGCGCATTATTTACTGTGACTTTTTCGTAGGTATGAACTACAGCAAAATGCTATTTTCCGTAATGGTTTGGCTGCAGCCATTTACTCTTAAGACATGGCTTTCTATTTTGGTCACTATAGCATGGTTTTCATTATTCTTACATTTAAATGAATTACATAGTAGACACGCTTTAAACATAATTAAATATGCTTACATTCAGACGTCATTGATTTTAGGGCAATCCGTTGACAACGCATTTTACCGCAAATATGCGCACATTCTGTCTTTAGTGTTTGTCATTTATCAATTCCTGGTCAACCTTTATACAAATTCAATCACCAGCTTAGTCATTTTGCCTGACAACGCATTTTACCGCAAATATGCGCACATTCTGTCTTTAGTGTTTGTCATTTATCAATTCCTGGTCAACCTTTATACAAATTCAATCACCAGCTTAGTCATTTCGCCTGACATTCCTTTACAACGTTTTAAAACGTTCAACGATATCCTCGAAGCAGGGTACAAGATGCCACTGAAGCATCCACGGCACGAAGCTGAACTAGCACATAATTTACGCTCTGCCTTCTCTGCGAGGGGAATATTGGACCTTCTAAATTCTAGTTTCCGTTTTTCTGACGAATTTTATAGTGAGGCCATGAGGATGGAAATGATGTTTGACTTGAAGCAAAAGTTAATTATGCTTGACAGTTACGAAGAAATTGACATTCACAAAGCGTTGCATGACATGAATTGGCACATAACCAATCACCAGTTGCACAACCAAATACAATGTCATATTTTACCGGAAATAATACAAACAAAACCAATATTCTGGATCTTGCACACTATAAATCGGTATTGGTTAGCAGAAAGTATTTTACGGATACAAGAAAGTGGACTCGTTGTTTACATTTCTGATCTAAGTGACAAAATATTCAATCTACATAGTCGACATCAACNTAGCAGAAAGTATTTTACGGATACAAGAAAGTGGACTCAATGTTTACATTTCCGATCTAAGGGACAAAATATTCGATCTACATAGTCGACATCAACTCCATAAACAATTCCAGTATAGAGGACCTATTATTCAAAACGACCAAATTTCCTTAGACAAACTCTTAGCAGTTTTTAGTCTGCAGTTGTTTTCGACAATTGTTTCATTTCTTGTATTAATGTTCGAACAGTTGATTGCGATAAACCATACAATGACAAATTAAATTAATGACGAATCACCACGGTTTTACAATGGTACCTTGCAAGTCTTATAGGAAATGAATCAAGGAATTTTCATCGAAAGTTCAAAGAACATCTCTGGATTCTTAAACTGACAATATGAACCTTAATACCGGAATGGCCGTGTCACCAATATGGGATGCGCTTTTGTTGCCATTGCTTTGAATTGTTGGTTGATTTCATTTGAGTGCTGAAATTAGCGTCGATCATTCCTTTGTGTTTTTCCTGACGAAGGTTACAGAAGATAACCGAAAGCTCATAATATCTTAGAACAAAGCTATTATTCACTACAACCATAAGTTCCATTCAATTTAATCCTTCCAATTTACATCTTTGCGGTAGAAGCTCACGCTCACGTCAAAAATTAGGGAATAACACAAAATTATTAAAATTGACTGTGCTTATCCAATTAACGTCTCGTTTGAATGTTTATAATTTCAGTCCCATATTTAAGAAGCGGGAAATAAATTTTGATTGAGGTAATTATAAATTCGTTTTTAAGTGAATTTACCACCTAAGCGACGCAGAATCAGTAATTTTCTTAAAACTGTTCGATTGTTAGGCGTATTTATCAATAAGTTTGTTAAGTATATGTGTCACCCATTTACCTTTCTGTATGGTAAAAAAGGACGTGAGGAATAATAAAAATAAGTATTTCTGGCCAATTGTTTTGACTGCAATTTCTCCACAGTTTCAACATGATGATGGGTCTTATTTTTGTATATATTTATTCCCCAATTTTAGATTCGGAGGACTCATTGCATTCACATTCACAAACCTATACAGCTGAACCGTTAAAAATGAATACAAAGCAGTTATTTGAACGATTCTTACTTTCATTCGGAATTTATTGCGTTTATTTTGACTTTACTTTGTTGACATAATTATACTGCATAATAATTTTTAATTTTGTTTACACGGACCAAACCACTTAGATTTTGATATAATTGGAAAAACATTCCTTTCACAGCTTACTTATGCGTATTGGAGTGAAATTATGAAGAATGTGACGACCATTTCAGCAATCTACAAGGTTTGGTTAATTCATTAGTATATCATGCTTTAAGGTTTGTTGTATTTTTAATACTAAATTCTAGCACTTACGTGTCCGAGAAATGCGTAGTCAATTTGATAGAAGCCAACTTCCCCTATGCCAACAACACTTTCCGATACTTCTCGAAGAAATAAATCAATTTCTGCTTGTTCCTTTCCAATCATTTGAGTATTACTCCGAAAACAAAGAAACTGTCGAATAGAAAGGATCTGAAAAACAAGAAGCGTGTTTTAAAAGGAAATAAACCCACGGGATCTTTAAATATTTCGTAAATGTGATATAGTACACACCATTTTAAATGATTCAGCACTAAGGACAAAAGAAAGCATAATGTAAACCAGAAAATAATAAACAAAGAAGCCGTTGATCCAATTTGGGGTGCGAAGGGCCAAATCTAAGTTAGTGGCCATATATATTGTCATATCCAGTATGTACCAGAAGAAGAACCTACTGCATGTGCTATTATTTGCATTTGCCACTTCCCTTATCGCTTCAAAATGGTATCGAATGGAGTCAAGATTTCTCAAATTTGCAATGCGATGAGAGCTTTGATAAACGTGAGTCATGAAATTATTCGCTTCAATCCAAATGGTAAGGCTACAAATTCCAAGAGCACAGTTTGCAGTTAGAATTTGAAATTCGGTAGTTAAATCGATAAGTACTTGAATAATCACTCTCGCAGTATTCCATGTCCCTATGGAGCTTTCGGTTGAGTTATTAGTCAATGTTCCATTTTCACTGACGCCAAAGGTAAATCTCGACCTGACCGCCAAAAAATTGTAAAGTAAATTCGGATTCCAATCTTGTGAATCAATTCCATACTGGTTAATAAGTGGGCCCAAAAATCCCCTCAAAATCCATGGAAGGTGGAAGAGTATAAATGCAATCCGTAACTGTAAATTTTAGTAATTACAACTGCGTTTTTACGATGAAAAAATGGATTGGTTATTCGGAATTGAATGCAAAATAGAGCGAACCACTTTATGACTTTCTGTAGAATGAAGTGTTTGAGAATATCCAATCTTATCAATAATTTCTTGAAGTCCTTCTTGTTTCAGGAAAACCGTTAAATGGAAAAATACTATGAGCAAAAGGTGGGTGTGGGAATGAACCAAATTGAAGTAAAATATGGTTGGATGTTGGTGCTCCTTCAAGGTCCAGGTTTTCCTTATGTCAGATATACATCCAACTTGAGTTAAAACTACGAATAAGATGCATATAAATTTTTGTACTACGCTTGATCGTAGCTGATGTCTGCCAGTGTCTGGGTGATAAACGACGTTGTAAGGTAATAGACCTATATAGTAACCAGTTTTTAAATAAATATGGAAAAAGTGAATCTTGGGTTCTGCTTTAGGATTATGAATTATTTGAGTAGGTTGGTGTCGAACTGGAACTTCTTTAAAGTCAGTAGCAGCGGTACTTTTGATG
>JAHZMX010000383.1:0-23264 GCA_027743895.1 Seira musarum
CGGAAATCTCACTTTTCCCATAAGAATGCATGTTAACATCGCCTTTTGGAAAAATTGACATGGCTAGATCATTTCGAGTCGGAATTTTGCTCCCAATATCTTGTTTTGTAGCTAAATGTATGGGCTTTTGTACTGTTGCAGTTTTGTAACAGTTCAACCAACAAATTTTGAGATCGTGGCCGATTTCTTTATGTCCGTTTAATCATGTCACAACGAAAAATTAATATTTCGGCTTTTTGTGGGTAATCGTTGATGTTATTAACAAGTTTATACATCAAAATAAAGCAAAATGGACCAAGAAACAGAATTTGATGAACAAAAGCTGTGCAACAACTATATATTTGCCATACTTAAGAAAATGTGCGAGTCCTTTTAATCCTGTCAAGCACCTTATGCACACCACCATCACTAGTGGAAATGCGCCTTGAGTGCTACTAATATTACTACTACTCACTTAAACACGTACTTTTATAAGAATATGTATTTACGCTTTAGGTATTTTTTAGATCAAACTGAGCAAAATTCCATTCCTTTCTTAAAAGAGAATCCTTTTTTAATTCGAATTACCTGCCCTGCTTAACTCACTTTTTCTTTTGATGGATTCACTCGAAAAACTTTAGAAACGAGGCCTGTGACAGGAAGAGAAGGAGAGCGATATTAGAGGATAAAAAGGACGGAAAATAAACCACAGGAGTAAAGAAAAAGGCTTACTTGAGTCTGACATTTTTCATCCTGAAGGAAAATCACTGTCAGCTAAATACCAGATTTTACATTTTCCATTGAAATGAATGCATATATAGCCAACTTGCTTCCTTCTAAGAAAGACTTTGCTTTGGAGGAACACTATATATTTTTTATTTAAGGAATGAGAGGAAAAAAGTGCATTAGGTATTTTTGTTAAAAAACAGATAATGCTTCCGACTCCGTCAGTGAGTGAGTCCTTACATATATTTTGCTGCTTTCCCATTAAAATTAGAGACACAACATCATGCAATACATTTTACTTCACGTAGACATGATTTATACTCACGAGTTTTTCTTGATTTCAGTGATAGATATGTTTGAAATCTATTTTTTCTTTGAATATTTTCCTTGTCACTCAATCTTCTCAGCAGAGAATATGTTTTCTCAGGGGAAAGTGGAAACTGTGTTGAAATCCATTTTGCTAAAAAAAATCTCAATTTTCGTAACCTCGCCCGTCCGCATTGCATCATATAATACACACATTTTTTAATTACTAAGTAAACGCGCTTACACTTTTGTATGTCGCATGTGTATAAAATAGACATACTTACATCTATCTACAAACTGTTTTTATTTACACAAAAGTAGGTATATAAAGAATATCAATTACATATAAGACAGAAGGCTAAATTAAAATGTATTTTTCTCTCAAGACAAATAAGATTCTTTCTCAAAACTGGAGTGTAATTAGTCAAGGAACACATGAGACACGGCTGCAGCTATGTTTGCTACTTGTCACAAAAAAAACGAATGTTTTTATGTGTTTTTTGAGATATCCAAAGAAAAAAGTGTGTGGAGATGTAGATACACAGATAAACTTTTATTTCCGAATCATTTTGCTAAATAAAGAGCCCGTTGTTTTCTTTTCACGGCGAGGGAAGGGTTTGCGGGATGGAGTGTGTTGTGCCATGAAGTGGAGACCTATTATTCATCCGCTTTCATCTCATTTCCTTTAAACATCAGTACGCCCACCTACGTCCATAAAAATAATTTTCCATGGGAAAGTTTTGAGATAATTATTTAGTTTAAAAGAAGAATAGCCACTTGAGAAATGGAGGAGAAGAAGTAGATGAAAGTCACTATCATAATCATCGTCCTTGTTGTCGTCATAATTTTCCAAGTTCTTGGCCTATACACCTAATATTGTAGAACAGTGAACTCATTTCGTTTACTTATGACATGGCGTAGTGTAATATCAATTCAGCATATTTTTTTCTCTTTCTACGTAAAGGAGTGCAGCATCATCATCATCATCGTCATCGTGATCATCATCAAATCTCTAGTTTTCAGCTCAGCTCAGCCGTCTTTTTCCTTGCGTAAACTTAACTTTCTTGAAATCCTTTTTTTCCACGTCTTTTGGCACTGCTCGAAATTACCAGAGTTTTCTACACAATGAAATATATATATGGGCTAAGAGAAAGAAAAAAGGTTTTGACATCTTGATTGGCACCCTATTACCTTTCTGTCAGTTAGAATCCGAAATTATTTGCATTCCTCTCTCATCCTTCCTTCCTCTTTTTTTCCTTTTTCCTGAACTCACCAGCAGCCCAGTTAAGTATGATTCTATTTCTTCTATTGCTGTCTAAAAGTGTAGTTACTCAACTTTTTTCTCCTTATTTTTGTAAGAAATAACTAAAAAGTTTTCTCTAACTCATCAGAATTATTCTTACAAATTCAGTTTGCTTCCCTAACTATTGAGTAGGTAGTCTGCTATTTAAATGTGTAAAGACGGGGGTTGGTGTACTTATTGCACAAGAGAATGTTCTGTGAGCTCACTCAGTTTCCTGGAATTTCAATGGAATCTTAATGTGTACTATCTTTCTTTAGTATTGTGGTTATGCATGAGTGCGTTTTTTGCAGAATTCCAACAAAGCCTACTTGCTCCGGCTTAATTCCGCATATCCCGTTAATTGACCTCACGAGTTGCCATCAAGTTCATGACCATTTGCGTAATCCGTGTAACCTAATCCAAACATATTTTTATCCTTTTTCCCATGAGCCATAGTATAAGTATTCATACGTACATACTTCCATGGTTGAGTTGCATGGTCCATTCAAAAAGTTAAGAATACCTAAATAGAGATTGCGAGATGAATGCGGAGCTTTAGCCAAAGTTATTTAAATGTGAGCTTAGGTTGCCTTCATGTCACGATGGTAAATTCATGAAATCCTCCCAGAAGCAATTCGTTTCGTTTCCACCGACATCAAGACGTGTTGTCCACTTAGCTTACCTCTCTGCATTCTTCATTGTTTCAAGTCAGTGTGGTTGTGGTGAATATTGCGCCTTTCCGTAAACCTCGAGGCGTGACATGGCAGCGGCACGGTCTTGTGCTTCTCACAGAAACTCTGTTACAATGAGCAAACCTCTTTTTTCTATTAAGATTAGTGGAAATAAATTTTCATTCTGTTAGCTCTTCCTTGTTTCCCTCCCTCCCCCAAGAAACTTTTCAATCCGGTGGAGTTCAGATTAATGAATATTTATTTGCTTCGGTTGATCTATAAAACAGTTCGCTTTCTTGTGTTTGTGGCATATCAAGTTCTCTTTTCCTCTTGATACTCCTTTCTTCCTTAAGCATGTGAGGTAGGTAGGAGTGAAATACACAAAACTATTTTATATTTTCTGTATCGTATTTCCTTATTCAACTAGATTATCGCAAACTTTTAGATTGGATGCTTTGTAAACCGCAACAATAGTTTCTCAAGGAAAACATGCTCATGATCACATTCTCTTTTTTTTTGTACTTTTCTTTCCATTCTTACTCTCTCTGAATTCACAACATCGCCAAAGATCCAGAGATTTTCTTGAATTCAAAGTAAAATTGTAATCATATATAATACTACATATTTTCCACCACTTTAAAACTTGCTCATAATTTCACATGTTCTCATTTCAGGCGGCCTGATAAACTAATATTTATTTTTTTAAACTTTGCCTACCCAAACAATTTCAATTTAATGGTAAATTAAATGTGTCCTTCTCTCTAACCATTTTTTCACATTGAAATAAACACACACAGAAATTTTTGGTACATTTCTTTTCAAATATAGAAAAATATATTTCCAAATTTACTTTTCATTTTTCCTCGTCCTCCCTCCCGTTTCTGTTTCACTCCATAAGAATACATGATTCTTCCTACTTCTAGGCTTCATTCTTTCCCAAAAACCGTATTTTAAGACTGCATAAGTAATGCATTTATGTATCTGTATAAGATCGTCTTGCTCTTTTTAAAACTTTCTTTTTTCGCCACGGCTTGTGAAATGGATGCCATAACCATTGCTCTTTTTGCCACAACACTTTTCTCCTTTTTCGTCTTTCAGCTGGTTAAACAGTCTTGAATACATACATATGCATAGCTGCATAAGATACATGAAAAGTTTATTCTTAAAATGCTTGCCTTTTGTATCCATTTTTGCTTTTACTTTTACTCGTTTTGGCAGCAGCACCAACATCACTTTTTTCTTCGCTTTTTCTTTTCTCTCTGCTCTTTTGCTTGGTTTCCGCCTCGATGAACAATGCATAGCCAGTCGCCTGAGAAAGGGAAAGTCAGTGTGTTTTTTTTGCTCCCTTTTGTGCTTTCTATGCATTTCCTTATAGAACCTTGACTGACTAACTAACAATAAGTAAGTACGTTCACAAAAATGATAGTGGGAATATCTCTCATCATCATATTGCCCAAAGGCCTATTTATAGTGATACTGCATTGAGGCAAAATTTTATGAGAGATGAGCACATAAATACATTCATCCATTTTCCGTTAAACTATTAGAAAATCATAATGCTCGTCGTATTAACGATAATGATGATCGTGGTCTAGCTTGAATGGAATAGAATGGATTGCATTCACAAATATTAGACGTTCTTGTCCCAGCTCATAATCATAACATACTGCCTCAGAAATATGTATTCAACTGCAATTTTCGCAAATAAACCGCATCTACAATATTTCGTCGCAACAATATTTGTACACAAGCTCCGCCAAAGTTTTAGGTCTTGCTTTGTCCCAACTTTTCTCTAGATATCCGGCGGAATGACCACAACCATCAAAAATGGAATCTTGTAGAGTAAACAACTTTAGCAACAACCACTCATCTAAACAATACAAATGTATGTATTCCAACTGTAAAGATAACCTCTGAATGAGGAAGGCGTTCATATAACATTACGATGATTATAAACTAATGAAAAATAAAATAAAACTCTTAATTTTTACTGCCATATTTCTCGCACTTTTTTCCATTCAAAATGTTTATCTTATTTATGCTTACTTACCTTGTAAAACTGTCATTCTCAGCTGGAACATTTGAATGGTGAAGTAATCTAAGCAATTTTGCATTAAATATAGTTACGTACATATTTACGTATGAGAAAAGGAGGTCAGCATAAACACGAAGATCACGCTATATGCTAATTTTAAAAATGAAGCATCTCTTACGCAACACATTAATCTACGTAAGCAAGGGCGAAGCATCCCTAATGAATTTTCATTCCTCGAAGGCATTCATTTGCCATATATCAAAATTAGTAGATGGAGTGAAATAGCGGAAGAAGAAAAGGAGAGGAATCATTTCATAACTCGCAATTAAGATTTATTCGTGATTTCACGAATGCAACACTTTCTTTCCACCATACTGGAAGGAGGCATTTAGGAATGCTGTTAGCAAGTGGGTGGTGTGAACTGGAGAAATTCGAAAGGAAAGAGAGAGAGAGAAAGTAAGCGACACTGTCTTGAAGCAGCAGTTGTTATACAATAACAATACTTGAAATGATTGCGCCTGTATACGGACGAGGCGAAACACGTAAACCTAACGATTTGCAAAGATGGGAATTAGTAGCTTTCTTGATGATAATGATCCAATCTCCCACTCTCTTCTTTCCGTCGTTGATAACACTGTAGTGACCATAGTGAGGAAAATAAAGAGAGATAGAGGATCTCTGCTCCTCTTGAAAGGGAGAGAGAGAGGATCAAGAGCGATGAAGAGTCTCTCCTGGTGAGATACATTATGACTAACTAACTCCTTTTCTCATTTTCTACCAAAATTCTAGGAAAATTTGTTCCCAGGGCGTAAGGTAAAACCAGGAAAATGTTCTCACACCAAAACCTTTTCTTTTCCCTTCTATTTTCATTTCAATTTTCTCTGTTTTAAGCGAGCTCCTTGGGCTTGTTCTTACCATCCAGAGGAAATCAGAGTGAAAAGGAGCAAACGTTATCATCGTTTAGTGAACAACTCAACTAATTCCTTCTCGTGATATTTTTGTTCCATCCGTTTTATAAGTGATTTTCATCTCCCTTTAAAACGAGATGTACTGATTTCTCTGAATTTTTAATCTGGGGTTAATGGTGACATCTCAAAGAGTGTTCATCGTTCCAACTGAAGATTTGCGCTTTGCAAAAAACAAAAAGTATATGGTTGATATTGTCATTGTGGAGATACTAAAATAGCAAAAAGCGACGAAGGCACCTAAAGTGTCAGAAAAGAAAGTATCACGATTCGTCCAACACGAAAAGTACTGCTTTCAATGATAATCACGACGATAATAATTATTATAATGGGGTTCATTTTCTACATTCGTAAACATTAGTTTGGCTTCCTGCTGCTTGCTGCATGTTTACTTATTGGAATTGAAACATTCCGCTGAATGCACATAACCTTCATTTCGCCCTTTCTCATGATAATGATGAAGAAGCAAAAAAAATATCAGGTACTTTGGAACAAGTTTGTGCTGGGATAAGTAATATCACGCTAAAACTGATACCCGCATTGCTTTGGGGCGAAGCACATTCCCATTTCCCTTATCATTCTGTTTTCCTATTTATGATAACATCAGTTTATGGGAATGCTTATCTTAAAATAGCATTAGAACACTCTACCTCTGTGTAGTCCGCATAGATGAGTGGGGAAACCAAGAAGGTAGTCACGCAAGAAAATTATGATGTGATGCATCTAAATCTAACCTTGCAATTGAGGTATGCACACTTGTTTTTTGCACGACATGATTTATCGATTTGAGGATGGGTAGATAGTAGATAACTTAGGATTATGTGCATTGTGGGCAAATGTTCAGTACAAGGACGAGATCAATCAAAGGACAGGTAAACGCCGATTAAGAACACTTATTCCTCTGATGCTATCAGGAAATAGCATCTAATAAGAGAAAAAATAAATTTGAATGACACTTTTTTGAGTGGAAACACTTAATTGGTTGGAGGAACTATTGACACATTAATTAAGGAGAAGAATGCACTGGAGTACTTTTTAAAAGAGTGGATTAATTGGGCATTCCCCCTACAAACAACTACTTATAAGTACTACAACTGGAAATGAACATAGCAGCAAATAACTGAAGGCGTTTTACAATGTAATAATGTAGAATTGGAATATAATCATTTCGTTGGATTTAATAACCCTTTTCAGATATGACAAAAGTGCTTGCTGGAGGGTGCATGAACCTAAGCTAAACCTTCTGCCTTCCACAACGCTCCTGATCAAAACAAATGCGGCCATGCCAGATCTGGCTTTGTTTTATGAAAATAATGTTGAAATCAGTATTCAAGGAAAATGGAATGGTGTTAAAAACGTGATTATTTCATACAAAGAACAACGGTTTCCTTGTAAAATCATGTGCCTGTATACGACACACGGAACAGTAGAACTGACTATTAAGTGAACTAACGATAAGCATGAGAATATACATGAAGTACTGCTTAAAATAACACTATCGCAGACTTGGTTTTGTTATCGTGATTCCATGTCTTCCGGGTAAATGATGCAAATGTATTATATATCCATGTACATATGTATTAGTAGTGAACAATAAGGACGTAAGTGTACGTTATGTCTCTCGTTTCAAATATGGAAAGGATTCAGTCCTGATTGTGAAACTAATACTTTTAAATACTTCTATAGCTGGCACAAGTTCTTTGCAAGTTCAAAGGATTACCATGTGATTGAAACTTGGGGACTGGGAGAAACTAAACAAAACTTTCCGTTCATTTCCAATTTATACTTTTTGTGTTTGTAAATGTTGTAAATGAGGAAAAACTGACTGACAAAGTGTTTAAAAAGTGGACATTCGTTCGTAAGTTCTCACGAAGAAATTGACACTTTGGAAACTGCATCTAATTTCTGGACATGTGTCCGACTTCTCACAAGTTTGTTGAAGGCGATTTTAAACTCCAAGTATTTTGGCATAATATTGCAAAGTATTTTTGAAATGAAAATTCTATTGCTTGCTTGAAATCGCAAACTGTGAGCTTTCTCTTCTAGTACAAGGGCAAATTTTGTATGCGTTCAGAAAGCTTATAATTCATTGTATTACACAAAATAATTTCCTGGGCTTTTAAGTTTTAACGCTGAATCATCATTCTAGGCAATCATTCGTTTCCTTTAAATCATTCTCGTTGAATTTTTTCCCTTTATTCCGATCATTTGATGGACTTATCCTTTCGCTCCCCTTTTTCAATAAAGAAGAAAAAGTTCTTTTCTTCTTACACTTTCCATTTCATTTCAACCTCGATTTTGACACTACCTTATCTTTCCCCTTCTTTTCAAGTTTATTGAGTTTCCAATTCCACGTTTAACAGATCGATGAGCACTCAAAGAAAAACATTTCGTTCAACTCGCTTTAAAGATTTGTTTTAATTTAACAAACCATGGGTTTTACAAATTGAAAAGAAACTTTTCAATCATGCTTCCTTTCATCTTGTCACACTTTCATTTTGTGCTAAGAAAAACTCATTTATTGGGTAGGAGGTCTATGAAAGAGAAAATTGCTTCTTAAAATGTATCGATACACATCTTTAACTTTGCTTTCTTTCCAACCCAAAATTATTGTGGCCAGGTTTTCCTTTTAAGACACAGGATTCTAAAAGTGTTGTGCTTTCTCCAAACTGTTTCATTAAATGCCTTTTAAATAATTTCATACTACTCGATGGAGTTATAGCGCTTTAAGTGTATCTCAATTTATTTGTAAAGTATTACGATGCATTTATTTATACACATCAAAGCATTCTCTACGACTGCGCGTTAAGAGGGCACTAATAGATGATACGGTTTTTTTTGCGTCATACTGATCATTTCCATTTTAATGATTTTTGCTTTCGTTGTCAACGCCGAACTGTGAAACACTAACGATCGGCCACATTTTATATGCCTAAAACATGCCACTTATAATTGTACCATCGTAACTGATCACATTGACCTTATATTCTTTATAGCCATGCAATGTACTTATAACTTCAGCGAGTCTTTTCATCGCAACCAACAATCTCGATATAAATTGAAAAACTGTAAAACCACAACATCACTTCGTCATTGCCATAAGTACGTGTGCTGAGATTATAATTGTTTGGCTTTTAGGAAACCGAAAAAAATACAAAACTTTATCCTCGTACATAAGTACTTATTGTTGACAAATATCAAAGTGCAAGGCGTACTATTAGTAAATTAATCAGAAATGATGAGTTTGAGGGGAAAAATTCCTTAAAAAAACGCTTACCTATGCAAGGTACTCCTGCAATAATAAGGTACAAAGTAAAATAATTAAGTATCATGATGGAAAGTAAATTTCATCGGTGTCAAAACCACAAATTCTAGCAGCTCATTTATTAGAGTAATAAAAGAAAATTATTTTAGGCACAAAAGTGTTTATTATAGTATTAAAATAGCAGTTAATAGACTAACGTGATAATGGATTCGATACGGCGTTCTTATGCGTCATTATCGAAATTGCGTAGGCTGATACAGATACTTACACCCACGCCGTTGAAATTTGCTTTCGCCTTTTCAAAATCCAAACCACACGCGCAAATTTGATGGCATATGTGATGAAGAACCATCAGTAAATATGTACGTTTTGGAAATATGTACACATCTAAAAATGCATAAATAATAATGTATGGTCTTTATAGAGGTTTAACCTTCTCATAAAATGTCAGGGAACTTATCGTGATCACAGAGCAATTACCGACCATACGGAGGATTCAAGCAGATGTGTCAACTTCAAATTAGTACAAAGCGAGGAGGGGTGGGTGGTAAAATGGAATGAATGAAAAAGTCATTACGATGCAGAATTACTTTTTCAGCGCAACTTCAATCCTTATTGTTACTTCATGATCTAGAAAGTTTTATAATGTGTTTACTTTAAAGCAACAAAGTCGACCAAAATCTCAATCCTAATTTTCCAACAAGAAGTTCCCAAAACCTAATTCTAAGGAGATTAATGTTGACATATCTTCATCCGTCAGAATAAGATCTCTGCTTTGGCCTAACCGCATTGCTGAAATCTACTGCGAAAGCAGAAGATGAATTTTCATCTGCCCCAGCTTGCCTCCCACATCAGTATTATCAAGTTTTTTTATGGTTTGCATACTACCCAAAGCTTATACGTGCAAGAGCTTTCATGCGACAAGGGAGGAATGAGATTCGTACAAACAATGGAACTTCCCCATACAATATTATTATAATTTTTCTTTCTTTCTTTCTTTCCTTCTTGTTTATACATACAGAGGCCCATAAGAAAAATATTGTGAGTCGACTTGGTAACTAACTCGATCTGTCAGTGATTTTACTTTCACTTTCCATACACTTTTATTATTTCCTTTCACTTGTTCCATATTTTCTCATCTTGTCTGATTTTACGCCTTGTTGAATTCCCCTTCTTAAAACAGGAATGAATGTTTTTGACATACAGCGTCCCGTTTTTCTTTCCCCTTCCCCTCACTTTCCAAGAAAGAACGTAAGCGCTTTCCTCCGCAAACATTATGTACGCTAGATAATGTTTGAACATTCAATCTAATCTTCCTCACAATATTTTCCTGTTTATTTTTTGAAGAATGTTTAAAAAAATTGAAATTCACTACTTTTACTTATTACACAAAATAAAACGAAATTTGATTTTTCCATTCATATAAATTCATTTTATTAGTTCGATTTGATCATTACATGCATTAGCAAAATTAAGTACGTTTCAAACAACAAAAAAATAAGAATAAAAAGCAAATGCGTGATAAATGAATTCTGCAGAAAATTAACCTTCTTCAGTGCTAAAGTACTTCGTACCTACTCACACGTGGAGGTTTAACCGAGTAAAATAATACGGAGAATTGGATCGTTAAAAGAAAGCAATAATTACATATAGAAATTCATTAAGTGTGTTACAAACTACAAACAAACAAAAAAGTAAACGCTTTGAACATTTAATGACAACGGCGAAGCCATAAAATGATGTTTGTTGGCACATGATTTACACACGTAACTGGGACTGCAAAACGTACAATAGGAAACTTTGTAATATTAGTTGTAACAAATATAAGGCTTACTACTTGCTTGATTTGTACACATTGTTACTGATGATACAAATATAATTAGCACAGTTCCAAGAGGAATGAAAAATAGTAGATTGTAAAGCTCTGGATAATTTTTTATGTTGAGTTGAGAGAATCAAAATGATTGAATTTATGGTTAGTTTCGTTTCCGCTCAACATTTCCAGGAACCAATTTCTCCCTTTGAATCGCACACTTGCGTTTCATGTTCATGTATCTGTTTTCTAAACTTTCATGGGAAAACAGAAAACGTACGATTGTGAAAGTGAAATAGAGACAATCCTTAAAAGTAAAAGTATCATACTTATAAATATAGCTCACTAACAAGTAAGTATATCAAGCTCAGTGTTTTGTCAGCGGAAAGTCCAGACAAGAGAAACCTGTGCAGTTTCACTTTTTTTCTGTGCGGAAGCCTGCTAAGTGATTTTCCTCAATTTGTGTTCACTCAAAAGATAAAGTTATTTTTCACAGAAATCCACTTATAAATGTTTCTCCTCTGGGTTTTAAAGCCTATTAAAGAATCAGCATTTAATAGTTCAAAGTTTTGTTTTCTATGAATTGTATAAGCACAATGTCATAGGAATACTGGAAGTATCCTTTCTGGAAAAAAGAAAGATCAAAAGTATTAATAAAGCTACTTCCTTCAATTGAATCTGCTGCAAAGGAAATACTTACTCAAATACACATATACTTTATTTGATAATGTGGTCATACTTTAAGGCAAGGTGATTTCCGGTTGTACTTTTAATCTGAAAGACAATGCTGAAAATAAATAACTGTAAGAGATATTTGTAAAGCATGTTCGTCAAAGGTCAACATTTCTTATTGGCTTCATAAACTGCAGTATTGAATTCGAAATTTAAATTAAAATTAAGTTTCTGACCAAAACTGAAAGAAATTGCACTCAAATCTTCTTATTTTGATCTTATCGGTAAATATTAGATTGGTTTGAGACTTAGCAATATTGTCATTTCTCATTCTAAACTTTTTTTTGCAGCTGCCACTAGCATTATCCTTTAACTTGAAGGCAAAAATGTAAAATGTTCGAATCGGGAAAGTGACCATTTTGCAAAATTTCGTCTGGCAAGGCAAAATAGGAGAATGGATGTGGTGCGATGATGTAATCCAATATCTTTTAAAAAATATAGCATTCAATTACTCCTATCATAGTTTAATTCTTGAGTGATTTACTGCGAAAAAGTGTCCATATACATTGCATGGGTAGATAGGGGAAAAAACTGGAAATTTTTGGCATTCGATACTAAATCAGATTGGTTTCGGAATTGTTTGCTTGTTTTGGCACAATGCAAGTAATCGTTCGATAATGGCGCAAAAGTCATATAGGAAAGCTGTTTAAAGGACAATATTAAAAGCGATGGGAAAAAATCCAGACCTTCTATTTGAACATTATCACCAGCCAAAACAATGTACATACATACTTAGGTACATGTCTTACATTACAATGCACGTACCTACTACTGTAAATGCGAAGTTGCTGTGTCCTTCGAATACATGTATTGTTTTCTCTTCTGTCTCGATCTGATCTCCGGAGGAAATGGGAAAGGGCAAAAGGCCGAGAAATTCTTTTGTGATGACAAACATAAAACTGCCAGTGGCAGTCATTACTCTTAATAATCCATGGAATCGTTTAACCCCAGCCATAATGTCATCGTGCATGATTATTATGGCCGATTTCCTCATTCCTTCAAATGCCAACTTCTTTATGTCTTCTACCAAGTCAAAACTACCGACTTCGTTTATTTTCAACACTATTCGAATATTCTTCTCTCCTCGTCTTTCGTACATATCCAGCTTCAGTTTGAAAAATGCTGTACAAACTTGACTACTACAAGTCAATACGATAAATGAAATTTTGTACCATATTTAGGAGACGCTCTAAAGCCGCAGCCGTAATGCTTTACAGTTAGAGTATACTTATATCGTGATATTCGTGATCATGCATTGTTTTCATTTTTTTTAAACGTGTAACTCCTACAGCACCGTAGTACGTGATTTTTATTTTAGTTTTCTTTTTTTTTCGAAGTAGAAGCGAAACTGCGGCCAAGTTGAACCGGAAGCATGAGATGTATGAAGTGTAGTATGTACACTTACAACAGAGGATACACTTATATGGGATGTTCACCGTGTGCTCCCCTTATTCTTTGTTAAATTTCCAGGCTGCCAAAACGGCTTTCATTGAATGACAAAATAATGCATTATAGTACAACTTACAATTACTTTCAGCAACGGAAAAGAGCGATTCTACGGGGTATAATTCAATAAAAATCGGTTTCACATTAATAGAACGAAAGACGAAAGAGGGAAAAATTGACGTCGATTTTTTTTCTTTCTGGCGGACGAAACTCACAAATCGAATTGATTTAGGTTAGATGCACAAGAATAAGAGGAACACACACGCGTATATATACACTATGTGGCTTTACTTGTTACACACTACGACAGTTATCCTAAACCACATAGGCAGTTGCCAAGTGAGTCGCTGTTGGTGGGACCACAGAAATCATAGGGATAATTTCAAATATTCCTTTTAAGGAAGGACCATAAAATTTTATATTTTTTTTTCGCTTTCCTCAAAGTGAAATATATAGAGCAATGCATCATCACATGAGAAGAAAATTACGTTTTCAGTTGAACGAAGAACAACATTTCATGAAAAAAATCACCAGATTGTTTTTGACGTTTCTATTTCTTCCCTGATCAAGGATTATTCAATAGACTACCTCTTTCTTCCACCATTCCTTTTACATAAACTTGTCTTCTCAACTTCAGGTAGCTTCAATTCTGTGTCAAACATCATCATCATAAAAAGCTCTGGTTTTAGTAGTCTGCAGCTTTTAAATGTGGCTATATTCTTGAAGATATATTTGGAGTACGAACGTTTTGCATTGCACTGACGATGTCCCAAAAAGGCAAATACTTTTTGGCGACGGAAAGGGAGCATTAAATACGAGCACAGATTCTCTTTCAGCATTTTTTGTGGGATTATAAAGTCAAAAGAGGTTCATGATTCTCAATAAAGATCACATAATTTTTATTGGCGACTGTAAATGAAATCGAAAATGAAAGTGAAACTGGAGTGTTATCAAAGCGAATGAAATTGTATTTTTCGCACCTTTTCGAAGTATTAAGCAGACTGTAGATCATCAGCTTTATTTAATATGATTTTTTAAAAACTCTTTTTGAGTTTGACTTCAAACGCCACTACCCTAGCAGGAATTCTACGAAATCCTAGTATTTTTAGTTATTCAAGCTGTGTTTGGCCAACACTTTCCAAGGAACAGACCTTGGAAAAACATGCTTAGTTTGTGTGGAGTACTTTTGTGAGAATATAAGCACTGAACTAACCGTGCATGTTCATGTTCGTAAAATACAAAGTTGAAGATTTAAAACCCTATTATGTACCTTTTTCTAGTCTAACGTTTTATTGGAAAGTGACGACTTTAACATCTCTAGTGAAAGTACTTGAGCTCAAACGGAGAAAATCAGGGAGAATAAGTCGTAAAACAAGTGCATTCCAATGGCACTTTAAAGGACTTATCCTTATCACAGAAAGAAAAATTCACCGAAAAAGAAAAGGAATATCTACTCGTGCACATTGACTTATATTTGAGAGAAAATGATTTTGCATGTAAATTGTAAAGGGAAAGGAAAATGCTAAAAGCGTCTGTTTTATAATATACATAATATACTTACTTATAAAAAGTGTGCAATAAACATTTCGCTAGCTTCAAATCCATATACAGTGCAACTTGGCTATAGTGGCTACTCAGGGGCGGCTAGAGAAATAGCCACTATAGCGCATGGCCATTATAGGACTTTGTCATATCCTACAAATGTATAGGGGCAATTGGGTTTATTATCAATGCGGCTTTTCATTTTAACCTATACTCGCTCTTGAAATGACGTGAAAATGAAATATTGCCTTTATTGACCGTTGAAAACACTCGAATAACAACAAAGTCTGCGGAAAAGTCATAAGCAAGCCAGGAAACTACCCAAAACTCCCACTTGGTATTGCTCCTACATGCTGAACTATGCTATATAATGGCCAGCAGCCATTATACGACAAGAACTTCGGCCAGGGTACCATGCAAAAATGGCCATAATAGTTGGGTTGCCATTATAGGACTGGCCACTATGGAGCCAGTAAAATACATGGCAGTAAATGGGGTTAAATTCCGGCGACACCGTAGCCAGCCACTAATGGCCAGTAGCCATTATAAAGCTAGCCACTATAGTCAAGTTGCACTGTAACAGTAAATGGGGTTAAATTCCGGCGACACCGTAGCCAGCCACTAATGGCCAGTAGCCATTATAAAGCTAGCCACTATAGCCAAGTTGCACTGTATTTTAAGGAACAATTATTGCAATTATTGTTTTCCTAAGTTTGAGTAGACATAATAATTGCAAAAGTAATTAAAAATAATTGTAAAATGAATTTAGTTAGTTATAAGAACTGTAGGATTTTAACAATGCGGAAGGATTCCCTACGCAAGAACTTTTACTAATTTTGAATTTACTTACGCCACTGTGGGACAGAAATAGCCATCTACATGCGCACTCCCAAAAAATCAAGAAAAGCTTCTGTATGAAAGCTGCCGGGTGTCTGAGAGAATTCTCGATTGTGAAACTAGACGGCACAAGCTACAGAGCTGTAAGCAAAAAGCTTCTTACATTATTCATCCTCCTCACATAAGGAGTTCCTTATGTGATGTTTGATGTTCACATCAAACATCCCCATTCACATTTGTCCTTTCCTGTTCCCCTTGTTTTAAGATAATGTACATAATAAGGCAAACTACGACTCCGCGGTTTGAACAGCACCAGTAAAACTAAAAGGAAAGAGAGTGTCGATGAGAAAAGATTCTCATTTAAACCTGGCCAATGACTATGCCCCAACGCAGAAGGACGTCAGTTGATGAGGGCAGGGTCTTTCTGTTTATACCGCTACCGCATGCATAAAAATGTTACATTTTTGCACAGTAAAAAACACACGCGTTACAGGTCTTGTACCTACCACATTCCGCAACATTCTTGGCTCCAAAGAAGAGGAGTACGTAGAACACAACGACGAGGACGATTATTTTGCAAAAAAGTACTTCGGTTTCAAGTTCTCCATGCATGCATGTTTTGCGAACTCATGGCTCGTGAGGAGACAGAATAAGTGTAGGTAATTGTAATATGCAGCTTTCTTAAGTTTCCCCAATGCAACGAGTACTAAGCTTACGATTCTCTCTGTGTAATAATTTCCTATGCAACACATAAATAAAATGTGGAAACCACAAGGTATGATCTCGACCTCACTTATTCCTGCATTAGTACAATCAAGGAGCAACTGATGAAGACGCTTTGGGTTAAAAAATAGAAAAGGAAACAATCAAACTCATATGCATACTCCCCGCTTCCTCCACAAAATAGCAGAAAATGGTGCATTGCATCGATCGTTATAACATGAATTCAGGTCGGTGTTCGTAAATTACTCAGATTTGTATTTGTGGCTTGGTATGGTTCCATATAACTAAACGGTAGGATTACATTATTTTTGTGTTTTTTTTTTTGTGGAGGAAGGAAGAAGCAGTGGACATGGACACATGTTACACATGTCCCATGTCTAAATGTGCCATTTTACTTAGGCACTCGTTATCATCATCCTGTCGCATGAAAATACACACGCTTGCTCTTAACAAAGCACACAAAAACATGAGAAAGACGCTATTATCAATTTTCATTTTCAGGCACAACATCGGAGAGGAAATTGGGATAATACAATATTTACATTTACATCCAAAAAACGATAGGAATCAGGATAGTATAATAATATTGTACTGCACTAATTTAAATTTGTACGAATATGCATTTACTTAAACATGCTTCCAACGACATTCATTCGAGAGGCATAACTACTGTCGTCACCAAAAATGAGAGCACATGCACGAAACAGTGTAGCATTATGTACAATTTAGCAAAAACTGCAGATTATTGTAATGTCCCCTAATTAAATTTAGAGTTTCCAGCAGCAAGCGTACAAAAGACGAATGGAATGACGACATTGGTGTATAATGTAACAAAAAGGATAAGCAAATAGAAAAACGTGTCATCATCCCACAATTTTGGAATCCCTTCTTTTAAGACGAGAGAAAACGTTGCTATTTGTTTGCAAATCTGAGTAGGTCGTGGGATGATATTTGATCTGGAAAGTAACATGAAGATCATAAGCTTTGGCGCATCATGTAAAGGTAAAAGGTCATAGCATATATACATAGTCCTGTAACCGTAACATTCCTTTGTCAATTCCACGATAAGATCTGCAAAGTTAAGGATCGTGTGTTTTCTGCACACTCAACGTCTCATTTCTTTTCAAGTTCCACTCGATTAGTCGTGCAAGAAATGGACTAAAGGAATGAGCCCATTCTCCATTTTCCCCAGAAGTCATTCATTCAAAAAAAGAATTCCTTCGCAGAATCTTGAACCAAACTATTCGACCAACATGTAGAATGAATTATATATATGTAACCATTTCATGGCAATGTAATATGCTTGCAAACATAAGTTTCATCCGGATAAGAATGATTTCATTTCCTATTTTCTACGTATTAGGCTAGGCCACTATGTACTACTTACATTTCATTTTCTACCAAAAGCATCTTTCTTTCTATCCGAATTCTGATTCTGACTGAGCTGAATGAGTACTTTAATATTTCTCCTTGCCCGTTTCAGGGTGTTCTAATACCTACTACTTCGTTTCCCACTTCCAAGTTCCCAAGCTCATCCATCCCATCTTCTCATCCTCCGGCATCTCTAGCTCTGTAACTCTCCCATGGAAGATGAGACGGGAAGAAGCACGTAAACATGTACATGTTGAAAGGATAGGGAAACTAATTTGAAATCGGAAAACGGATCCTTTTTTCATCTTCTTATGAAAATGCTTCTCTTCCCCGAGATTGCCAACAGTTTGCCTTTTCCAATACTTTGGTGTTATGTTGGTGGCATTTTCTCGAGGGCCAACAGCCAAGTCAGAGTCAGAAGCCGAACCGTATATAACAGATACATAGCTATGCAGACTCGGTCAGAATCTTAAGCATTTGTTCAGTTATGTCCCTTTTATTGCGAGAAGGCAGAATCGTTCTTCAGTCATAGTCAGTTCATTCCTTCCTCTCTCTCTCTTTGCACACATTTTACTTACGAAACAATTTTCATTCTGAAAAATGTGAGTACGAAGCACTCTCATTCTCAAGAACATCATCTCAATCTCAAGTCGTCTCAAAAGTCTTTGCTCGCTCTCCGCTATTATTACAGAGAGAGCTCATATTTTGGTAAGTTGAACCATGTACATACATTTTCCCTTAAGATATGGTTCCTTTCGTTCGACAATGTAGAATGTAGAGATATTTTCCTAAATGTAGAGGCTTGAGTAAAGGTGAAAACGCTAAAAAATATATATATAAATTTTTAAGGGTAGGGTGGAGTGTATACCTATAAAAATGTTCTTATGAGATATATCCGTCCGTCTACCTATTTCAAAAAGTTCGCATTCCCAATATCGCTGGGATAGGATGAAATGCATGAATATGTGCATTTTCTGGGTAGGCACAATATGCATGCGTACATTCATTACATTACTTACTTACATGACATGAAATGAACATAACTGAAGCAAGGGAATGCATTAAATTTTTAAATGAATATTATGGTTTTCCATTCTACTTGACTAAACTAAAAGTTCGTTTTTTACGCAGGAGAGAATATCGAGGAAAACGGCCGACAAGAAGACCTGTACGAGACTATCTTGCCCATATGAAGTGAATTGGGATTGAAGTGATATGGAGTGGATGTATTTTTATTATTATTATGGAATTGGATATTTTTCGTGGATGTGGATCCTTCAATGCAATACACTTTTATTTTAGTGGAAGTGGAAGTACATATAGAAAAAAATAGACACGCAGACACAGACAGAACCAAAGCAAAGTAAGAACAAGCAAAAAAGCAAGAGCTTTCATCTGAAGAAAAAGTGAAAAAAAAGTGTATTTAAAAACTGATACATGGGCTCCTCTAGCATCATTAAATGGAGTCCAACCAACAAAAATAAATACAAGGAAGAAAATAATTACTTTTAACAGTTTAGTTTGTATTTGTGCAATTTGGATCCATGTTTAATTTTTAGAAAAATCATTAGATTGAAAAATAAAACTTAATTTAAAGAAATGTGCGCGAACAATTGGAACTCTTTTATTTCACACGAATAAAAATAATTTAATTATTGCAAAAAGTTTTATTTAAATATTTAATGCAATGCAACATGTATCTCGGAGCACGATAATGGCGGTGTTTTCTCATGAACTTGTATGTCCAAATTATGAGTTTTGGTGACATGAAAAGAGCTCGTTTTTATCAACCGCTTAAATTATTCTACGCATTTAAATCTTGTAATAGAATCGTAACTTGCCGGGAGATACCTCTTCTTCAACAAAGTTGACTAAATGGTACTTTTAAAATCAAATCCGCTTAATTAAAAAAATAATTGTGTAGATTTACATTTGAGCCGGAAAATGAAGAAAAATAATGTAGACAAAGATGTGACCTCATTTTGTTTGTAGGGAAAGCCTTTGATCTTGGAATAATTATTTCACTTTCACACACTTCGGAACGAGTAGCCGCAATGCGAAAACCAAGTTGAAAAATATTTTCTACCGACCTTGTTTTTAAAAACAAACTTTTTCATTCGACAATCGAACCATCCACGCAGAAGACGTAGAGGGAGCGAACAATAGTCTTTATCATCAACACCATCGTCATCAAAGGATTCAGAGAGACAGACTTGTGAACATCAGCGGATGGTGATCCACATTGCCTGTTAACTTCCGGAATTCGGATTTTATTCAAAGAGGACTACTTATATAACTTTCATATCAGTAGATGAGCCTTGACCATGACAAGCATGAGGACCACCTTGTCAACAGTCCCAGAATCCTTGCCCACAGACCACTTCTCCAATGTGCCGAAGGTAAGCACTAATTATTTCACTTCATACAACTCTTATTAATCTTACTACAAATTAATCTTACTATCCTCCTACTATACCTGTGTTAAAAATGTAAATACCTAATACTACCACAACAAAACAAAACAAAACCCAAAATTCAAACCAACAACAACGACCCGAAGACGGCTGATATCAAATACTTTATTCGTAAACTTTGTAATTGGGTAATCTCACTTGCTATTCTTTCTCCAGAGAGTGTACTACATCGTGCTTTGTCTATTCAATTTTCGTAATTGTCAAATTGTTTGTGATATGCATGCATCTATTAAATCGTTTCCAGACCGTTAAGTTGGGTGTCTCTGGACTTGGTTTAGAATCTTCTCTCCAGATTATTGTCTAGGCGGAGCCGGTCTCCGCTCCAGAAGAGCAGAAATGGGCTGTAAAATAATTCTTCTGATTTATGTTTCTTCTTGTAACCGTATTATTTTTTCGGAAGGATGAAGATCAGTTTAAAATTTATGAATGAGAACTGTGTTGAGTTGAGTGTCTTCATCAGTGTTAGCGGGACTCTAATGACTTGTGTCGTTTTACCGCTTTTGTTTTAATGGTTCCTTTGTTTACATTTCGATGTAAACAAAACTAAACAATTTGAACGCTGTAATTGTGATATCGGGGATTTTAGTCGATTATTCTTCTGTTTAGTTGGAATGGGAGAGATCATTCATCTTTAGTATTTTCTCAAGATTTGATAATTGTGATGTTAAAATGACAAAACAAATTTAAAAACAGTTAAATCGAAGTCTTAATTTTTAAAAATCATTCCTGCATGTCATCTGACGGATCATTTAATGGTGGTTTCAAATATTATTTCAATTGTTTCTATTCTATATTTCCTCTTTGGGCAGGAGCTATTGGATTGCATGTTGCTGAAATAAGGCCATATAATTTAAACTGAAATGTTGCAACAAAACTTTTTACATGTTTCCTTCCTGTTCTTCAGAAAGTGAGACGCACTGACGCATATAATTTCTGTTGATGTTCTATGAGCACAAAAACAACCAATTATCTTTATCATTCGCATCGCATAAATACATACTCATATTTTATGTGCGTATGCAATTCATATATTATTTACAAAATCATGATGATTATGAAAGGCAAACTTTGGGTTTAAAAACCCTCGAATTGCATACTTTATGAAGGTGTACAGTTACCAAATGTTGAAAATCTGAAACAGCAGTTGGCGATTTATTTTGGCGTTTCACTAATTTCAATTCAAAACAAATTAAATGTGCTATGAAAGTTTGTAACAATCAAAACCGCACTAGGACTGTGACTTCAAATTGCAAATGTAACGCTGCGTGATCATTAATTTTTTTGCATTCATCTCGGTTCAATAATTTTTCGCAATGTGCTTTTCTTGCTATTTAATGGAAGTCAATTTGAAATCTATGATGTGCATGTACGTGTTGTAAGTACTACATTGATTGAAATAATTTCATTGCATGCAATCGGCAATCGTGCAAAACTATTGTATTTTAAAGAATACACGAAAAGTTCTCAGAATAATAGAATCTACTGAATCGAGAAATTCATGTACAATTGCTGCTAGTTGGCAACTCTCAGCACAATAATAAAATGTGACAAATCTTTTCCAAATGAAATTTGTGGTTTTCTTTTTCTATTTTTTTCAACTCAAGCCAATTGCAATGTAATATACGGTTGAGGTTTTTTTTATATTTCATGATTGACTCATTTCTAATGGTCAATTCGCAATTTTCTTGCGGTTTCTTATTATTTATTTCGATATCATTTTAAAATACATTTTCCTCTTTACGTTTATTTTCATCGTTTTTTAAAGAGGCGATGAGCAAAGCCATGTTTTCAAACGGGTTCGTCATTCTTTTAGTAGGTTTTACTTAATGCACAAAACTGATTTGCTGTCTCTCATTATTTCTCATTTTGGCCCTAAAATACTTCCCGTTTTTCCCAAAATCTATTGTTTGTTACTTTGCGAGTGAGCTTTACCACCAACCACGTAAATTTGTTTTGCGTGTACCTACCATGATGATGATGATCGCTTGTCAAAAAAAGTAACAGTATGAAAGAACAATATTATGATGAAGGTTTTGAAAATGCAGATAGATTTTTTCCTCGCTCTTTTGATCATTTCATTTCTGCTGTCTGCTTCTCATCTCAGTCCGTACTTTTTTTTGAAGATTAAAGGGAGATAAAGAATTATTTATTTTTATATATATTTTTTATTATGGGGAAGGTTATGTAATCAGGAGTGATATCGTTAAAATGGTATGGTGCTGTGTTCTCTAGTTCAATTCTCTATATTTTTCGCATTGGCACAAAGCTTGATGTATTATTATATTATCCTTATTTAAAAATGAGTTATGAATGTATTATAAATGGTTTCATTTCTATCATTTTTTGTTCGTCATCCGTGTCTTGATTTCATAATGATTGAGTACCACGTTAAATTTGGAGTTGGCCTTCTGCAGTAAGCGCAAAATAATATTTTTTGCTCGGCCTGCGCTGCGTACGTGTACTTTAGTGTAGGTAGGGAAAAGGCTCTGGGGATCTGTGAGAAGGAGGAATAATGTAGTAATTACACAACAATAAAATAACATTTTAACAATATCCCTTGCAGTGCACATTTGCTGCTCAAACGGAATTTTTCTGTTAGTTCAAGTCAAAAATTATTATAGCTGTACAGTTAGAAGTTTAATGAGGTTCAACAATCTGCCAGCTGTAGCGCGGCGCAAGGGTGCAGAACGTTGCAACGAATAAGCTACATGTCTTTATTTTTTCCCTTCTGCTCCCAAGAAGAATTAAAGATACGATAATGAATCGAATTGAATGGAATGGCACGGCGGGTCTCTCCTCAGATGCTATTTACGTGGATTTTTTTGTTTCGACGAGTTTTACAAAAGGAAAAAAAGAATTGTTGCACTTGTTAGCGCAGCAAAGCTAAAAGATTTTGAGTTTCAGTGTGTAATTTGATGTGTGAAGGAATACATTGGATAGAGTTTGAGATTTGGATTTTTGGAAGTGGAACTACTGAACAAAAAAGTTTTTTGTCCTATTCTTTCTCGCAGAATCGATTGAAAAAGCATTTTAGTGCGAATTTTTATTTCTGGTAAAAAGTTTGAGTCCTTAAGTTGAGACGTGTGGAACATGTCGT
>JAHZMX010000384.1:0-19884 GCA_027743895.1 Seira musarum
ATCAATCGTTAATAAATTTGTTCTTTTCCCAATTCGTACTGTGTTTATCCCCATTTGCGAAGAAAGTTTCTGGCCATGAAAGGTCCATTTTATTGTTAGTCCAGTCAAATCGCCCTCAGAAACAGTACAGTCTAGAGTTTTAAATTCGCCAGCTTGGATCGGTTCGTCCCCAAACGTAAAGGGATTGATTCTTGGAGCAACTAAACGCAAGTATTAATTATGTTAGCAATATTAACACCCTATTCTATGCAAATTGTCTCAGCGTTTTTATGTTGTAATATGTCCCTATTAAACATTGAATTGATGTGGGTAGGATTCTAATAAAGTAAGTTAGGTATGAAAGCTGCATTTGCGGAAAAGCTAATTGTATGAGCGTTCTCATGAGGTAATACCATCGACTTTTAGTTCAGTCGTATATGATGCATTTCCTACTTGATTTCTTGCATGACATGAATACTGGCCGGCATGTTCAGAGGTAACGGAATCAATGATAAGCAAGCTACTCCTTTCACCGACTTTCATTGTATTCACCCCTTTCTGTGATCGAGTGGTGGAGTCAATGCCATGAAAAGCCCACGTAATACTAATGCCTAACTACCTAATACCTAAGCTAACTAATGATAAGCAAACTACTCCTTTCTCCAACCTTTATGGTAGAGACTATGTTTGGTTTTGCTGAATCATGGAAAGGAATCCAAATGAAGATCCAAAAATCAAATTGAAAACAATATGCAGCAGTAGAGGCGGCATGTGAATTTTAAGCTAGTCTTTTTGAACTACAAACTTTAGACAAGTAATTCCGTTGTGTAATTTGTTGTTCCTGCTGCATTTTTCACAGAACACGTAAAATTTCCACTGAATTCAACTGGATCAATTAAAATTATGCTGCTGCGCTGTCGGAATTTCAATATTTGTATGGCTTTCTATGTGTTTCTTGGAATATCAGTGCCGTATGTCCATGGAATCTTATAGCTTAACCAAGTTGTTACCACAATATACTTTGCAATTGTCCATCCTCATTAGCACAAATCTTGACCTTCCAGTTTACATGCAGGTATTATAACGTCAAATATTGTTTCTCGAGAACAGTCAGCATAGCAAGTTAACCATGTACACATGCAATACTATGTGCAACAACACATGCGTAAATCATTATAAAACTTACATGCTCCATTTTGCTACTAGATATACATACGTATAATGAACAAAGGAAAAACGTAGAACCGCACCACTAATGCATTACATGTAGTATATACTATTGGGTAGTTCAAACGTAAAATACTGTCATCTAAATATTATTTAAATGGGTATCCTTCTTCGAATCGCACTCAGCTTTCAACCGGCATTCACATAAAGATTCTACATACGTCATATTTAAGCGAACAGCGTTCTACGAAATTTTGTCACTGCATCTTGATTATTTACGAAATATCAACTATTAATGAAATAGGTAAAAATTCTTATCAAAAAAGAGACTCAAAAAATAAAAGGTAGTTGATCACAGTTTGAAAAAATGTCATCTGCTCAAGATGAAACGCTCAAAAGCTCTGAGGACGAAGAGACCGTTAAAAAAGCAAACCCCAAAAAGGTAAGTCATACTCTGGAAAGTCATTTTAAATTGTTTGCTTAATGCTTGTGAGGTTTTAAACAAAATAAATTACATTTTAGCGTAAATGTGTGAAAAAGCGAATACTGACACCGGAACAAAAAGCAGCATACGCAAAAAAAGCGTCCAAACGGCGGAAACAGAAAATTTCAAATGAGACTCCCAAAGAAAAGGCAGCAAGAATTGCAAAGAATAGAAAAACAAAGGAAATTCGGAGATCCAAAATGAAACCTGGAGAATATGAGAAAAGACAGAAAAAATATTCCGAAACCAGAAGAAAGAAAATTGCAGGCATGACCGAAGACGAAAAAGATGTACTTCGCAAACGGAAAAACAAATGTGAACAAGAATGGCGTCGACGTACTTCTCCTGTAACAAAGCGCGCCCGATACATTGGAAAAGCAAGCTACGAGGCTAGAAAAGTTAGCCTACGACAAAAGCTGAAAGAAATGTCGCAAGAAGAAAGGGATAAACTGAACGAAAAGAGAAGAAAGCGCTACAGGAAAAACGCGGCCGTGTACAGAGAAAAAGAGAGGATTCGACAATTGAAAAAGTTAAGCGAGCTAACTTCGGCTGAACTGGAAAAGTACCGTCAACATGTTAATTTTAAGCAAAGATGGCGAAACAGGACCAAAAGCAAACGCCTTGCAAAAGCGGTTGAAATATTCAACCTAAAGTTAACCAAAAGCAAACGCGATTCAATCGAAAAAAATTCGCGTATGGGAGCCGTGTGTGATGAATGGCATCAAGTGAGAATGTGCAGGATAACGGGGACCTCAGCTTCACAAGTAAGCAGACGAAAAACCAAGGATCCATGGGACCTCGCCGATAGTTTGAAAAGAACTCATCCAGCGTTCGAGTTTAATTATTATCCCTGTCTAAGAGGAATTGCATTGGAAGAAACTGCCAAGGACAGGTAAGTTACAATTTAAAAGCAAAAACTCAAGTTAATTGTCTTGTCGACTTTTTCTGAAAAGGAGTCCTATACTATTCGATTCAGCAATAAATTCTCTATTAATGAGACGAATTTTATACACGAGGGTCAAAAATTACCAGAATTATAGCTATTTCAAATTTTGAGTGCATACATATAATCGAACTCTGCAATTACTATTACTGGAGCATGAAAAACTGTAGCATAAAAATGAAAAACTGTTGGATTTAAAATTTAAAACAAAAAACTCGAGTAAACTATCTTGTCGACTTTTTCTGAAAAGGAGCCCTATACTATTCGATTCAGCAGTAAATTTTGTATTACTGAGATAAGTTTCAAACACGAGGGTCAAAAACTACAGCAATTATGACTATTTAAAATTTTGAATGTATTTAATCGTGTACTAATTAATATATATACCTTTACAACATTTGGAGCATAAAAGACTGTAACATAAAAATGATAAAATGTAGCATTTCAAATTAAGTTAAATTTATTCAAATTTTGACCCTCGTGTACAAAATTTATTTCACACACACAGAATTTGTTGCTGAATCGAATGATGTATGACACATATCTGAGAAAAGTCCTAGAGGTAATTTAAAATAAATTTTAAAAATAAAAATTGACATTTCGTTATTTAGATATATGGATGCAAAAAACGTGAAGTCTGATTGTCTTCAATACCCCGTTGGCTTCATAATTCATCCAGAATTAAACTACATCGGGGCTACTCCTGATTGCCTTATTACTGAAGTGGACAAAAAAGGAAAATCAATCATAGGAGTAGTGGAGATAAAATCCCCGATGTCGCCCATTTGTGAAATAGCCAAGAGGCGATCCGGCAATCGATTTGTTACTGAGGCTGTGGGAGGGAAAAGAGGAAAATTTCTTGTTGGGCCCATCAAGCCAACAAAAGAAAAATTTATGCTTAACCGGAAACATAAATATTTTGATCAGATTTGCGTTCAGTTGGTTTGTGCGGACAGGCACTTTGGAGATTTTGTTGTTTTCTTCCAAAATGATAAGAAGCCTACAGAGTATGAGCTTTGGATGGAAAGGATTTGGAGAAATGAGATCGATGAGCATTGGAATCTCATGAAACCGAAACTAATTGATTTTTATCAAACCTACATGATAAATCCTCGTCCAGCTCATTTGCCTTCTTATGGTTGTGCGGATCATCCTAAAAGGCTGAAAAAGTTGTCAAACACCTCGACTCGACAAACGAAACTTCAATTCTCATCGAATCCTACACTACCACCATCAACAAAATTGAAGACTGATCCTAAACCTGGCCCATCTACTTCTGTAAACGTTCGGCGATCAAGCCGTATTAAAGAAAAGATATCGTACCAAGAAGATTCATATAATGATGTAAGTGAACGAAGAAGTTTTTTTTTAAATTTAAAGGTTTTTAATTGTGTAAGCAAAAGTTTTGTCTCTTTTTGTTAGGAGGAAGAAGCAACGGACGACGAAAATTGTGACCTCTACACTATACCACCGGAAGATCAAGATTACGACGAGTGCTATTCAGAGGATGATGAAGAATAATAGATTTTTGTAGATTTTTTGTGTATGAATTTGTTTACTATATGAGTTGTTATATAGTATTCACCTTTTATTGTTTTGTAGTCCTACAAAATTAAGCTAAATGTTTTGATAGTTAATATGGTAGAATTAGATCATTTTGTATGAAATTATATTGCAATGTTAATGATACTCTCGGGTAAGTCACCCTCCTCCACAACGTAGCATGATGCTTGCGCTGAAATTCCCCATAAAAATGCATCATCCCCAAAGTTGAACGGGATTATTTTTGGAGCGACTGAAAAGAAGTACAATATCAATTCAAGTGAATGTTAATTGAAGAACCTAAATAAACTTTAGTTTAAATGCCTCAAAAAGCTCGTCAGTGCAAGAAGCTGGAAATAGCGATTTTAAAATCATTCCTAGTACTTGAACATGTGACTATGCATCTCCTGAACTAACTATACATTGTAATTGTGCCATTTCTCCTGCTTCGATAGTTTCTGATCCGAATGAGAATGGGACTATGTTTGGCTTTGCTAAATCATGGAAAGGAAGAATAATTTGAAAATTTGAAAAATACAAGTACCAGCACTTGTACATAAAAATAACTTCAAGCTTGGAGAGACAGACGCTTTTCAAAAATCAAATTGAAAACAATATGCAGCAGTAATGGCGGCGTGTGAAATTTTATGCTAGTCTTTTTACGCTACAAACTTTGGACAAGTAATTCCGTTGTGTAATTTGTTGTTCCTGCTGCATTCTTCACAGAACACGTAAAATTTCCACTGAATTCAACTGGATCAATTAAAATTATGCTGCTGCGCTGTCCGAATTTTGATGTTTGTATGGCTTTCTGTGTATTCCTTGCGATATCTTTTTCAGTCCCTTGATATGTCCAAGTTATCTGCAAGGGTAAATCACCCTCCACAACGTAGCATGATGCTTGTGCTGAAGTTCCCCATAATAATGCTTCATCCCCAAAGTTGAACGGGACAATTTTTGGAGCGACTTAAAACAAGTACAATATCAATTCAAGTGAAAGTTTCTATTAGGTCAATTGAGGATTTACGAAACCTAAATAAAGTTTAGTTTAAATGTCCCATAAAGCCTGCTGGCAGTGCAAAAAGCTGGAGATAGCGATTTTAAAATCATGCCTAGAATTTGAACACGTGACTTCATTTCTGCACGGCCCGCTCCATTTTCAGCGGTACAAACGTAAGTGCCACTATGTTCATGATTAACGCTATCGATCATGAGAACACTGCTTCTGGCCCCTAACTTTAGCGTGGAGACTCCAGTTTGGGAGTTTTTAGATGTCTTATTGTTCTGAAGACTCCATCTTATCGTGAGTGGCGTGTCTCCAAAGCTAACCATGCAATTTAACTGAAAACTTGCCCCATCACTGACTATTTCGTCGCCAAACGGGACAATGACCGGAGGTACTTATGAAACAATAACCATAAAATTCAACACGCTATCATGATTTACGTCAGAAAATTATTCTATGTACGAAGATCAAAATATTCCTTAATTATAAATTATTAAACAGTTAATAAAAGTTTTAGAGTATTGCCCAAGGTGAAAATTAGAACAAAACTTACCCATCACTTGAACTTCTAGATTTCCACGAGATGTGTATCCTTGAGCATTTCGGGCCACGCTGTTAAAACACATTTTTACAATTCGATTGTTTAAATCCAGAAAGATCTCCAGTGACAGACAGCAATAAACTCCAAAACACTTACCATACGTAAGTTCCCTGGTCACTTGCACGTTGGACATTTTCAATGATGAGAGTTCCATTTGGGAAAAACGGCCTGTCTGCGATTGATGGGGAGTACACGGTTGTCTATTCATGAAAAACAAAAGAATATTTTAAGTGTCATTTGGGTAGCTTTCGTAGTAAGTGTCAAATTCCAAAATATCTCACCCTTTTCCCATACGACAGCATCAATGGGGTAACCTGCAACAGGGCATGTGATCTGGAACATTTCACCGGCGACGACTTGAGCTTTTTCCATGGGCTTGACATGTGGTAAACCATGAATGTTGAGTCTGGCAGTATGTGAAGCACTTCCAACCTTGGACACTGCGGTGCATCTGACAAAAAGAAAATTGTCGTTGAAAAATCTGTCGTTTACCCGAGACAATTAGATAAGAAAGTCTGTTTTGTAAGTACTTGTATAATCCTCCATCGTTACTGTGAACGTTCGTAATGTTCAGATGAGAAACAATCTCTCCGGTGGCGGTTGCGTATTGTCCAGTGGTCATTCTACAGATAACAAGGAGCAAAAATGTCAACTATTCTTGATAAAAGATTTGACACCGCAAATGATTAAAAATTCATTTATATATTTTAACCTTTCTCCATTTGTGATTTTCTTGGAATCTAATTCCCAGACGATATCCGGTGAAGGGTTTCCAGTGGCTTTGCATTTCAAAGAAACAGTTGGTCCTGGTTGAAGGATTTCTTCCCTGAATTTGAAAGTTAGGCGTGGAGGATCGAATCGTCCGCCCAGCTTGAGTTCGGAAGTTGACTGAGCCGAATCTTGGTCATTTCTTACAAAACACTAAATCAAAAACCAAGCAGGGAGGTACGTTAACATATTGATCAATTACTTTAATAATGTTAGAGAAAAAAAACCCTTAGTATGCGCAGCTTATAAGTCTACCACGTATACCAAGCTAGAACCTATAACCGACAAATAAATCCTTCGGGGTAATGTAAGACATGCTCACCTGGTACATGCCCTTATCTTCCCTTCGCACAGCGTCGATTCGAGATAACAGACTCTGTAGTTGCTAATCTTTTTCCATCTTTCATCCATGTCACGTTCTTTACCGGTGATCCCTGTATTGAACAAGGACAAATAATGTGATGTATGATTTCAGGGTTGCATTTTTAATTTGATTTGATTTGATACAGACCTGATAATGGCAAGTAAACGTTGCGGGCCTTCCAAAATCTACCGTTTGCACGGCGGGTTCAACAGTTGCAGCAAGAGGAGCCGTTACAGTGAGCACGGTTTCAACGCTTTCTTCGCCTGAAATCCATAAACATGAGTTTTTTAGTTTTTATTGAAGATATATGTAGCTGATTTGCCTTCACCCTCACTGTTTAATTTCGTTGTTTCACTTTATTCAATAATCTCAATAAATTAATGATTCGTTGTCGTTATACTTCTCACGAAACGTGAATTTTTAATTCGCATTCTTTCTCGTATTCCTCGCTAATAAAAAGCAACTCATGGAGGAAGAAATATAAATGTTTATTGCAAATGAAAATGAAAGTTATCTTGGTTTTGAATGATTGCAAAAGTAATAGAATGGAAACAGAAAAAGTGAGAAAAATTCAAACTCGATTTAGAATGAAAGTCAAAAACTCTGTTCAGTCCAACCTAAACGATGGTTTTGGNCTTCACTCTCTCGTTTAATTCAACAGGTTCCCTCATTGAGCCATCAGTAAACTTGTACCACCTAAAATACACGAAACGTGAATTTTTAATTCGCATTCTTTCTCGTATTCCTCGCTAATAAAAAGCAACTCATGGAGGAAGAAATATAAATGTTTATTGCAAATGAAAATGAAAGTTATCTTGGTTTTGAATGATTGCAAAAGTAATAGAATGGAAACAGAAAAAGTGAGAAAAATTCAAACTCGATTTAGAATGAAAGTCAAAAACTCTGTTCAGTCCAACCTAAACGATGGTTTTGGAAATGCCTGAATTGCACAAATTGCGGCAACCGTACTTCCAGCTTTTACTTCTCGTGTTTCTGTGATTTTTGACGCACCTCTAGGCTGCACTGCGCCTGTAGGCTCTAAAGTTTAAACGGTTGACGAATGTATTAATAATTTTCGTCTAATACTTACTCAAGTTTTTCCTTATGAACAATTCATAATTATTACGCTTTCTTTTATATGATCTGTGACACACGGGAAACTACTTTAGTGAATGTTGAGAGACAATCGTCGTTCGGATTTGCAGAGTGTTTGACTTTATACATTTTTATCGATCTGCTCCAAGCTTGGAATTAATTTAAAAGAAAGATCGTTGTGGTCAAAGTTTGTTATTTAGGTCTGGTTTAAAAAACGACCTTGATTTTGGAGACGGATGTGACTGTGCTTCACATAGCAAAGCGATATCGCTTCCTCTATTTGATTTTACACGTTGCCATCCATCNGAGTGTTTGACTTTATACATTTTTATCGATCTGCTCCAAGCCAGGAATTAATTTAAATGAAAGATCGTTGTGGTCAAAGTTTGTTATTTAGGTCTGGTTTAAAAAACGACCTTGATTTTGGAGACGGATGTGACTGTGCTTCACATAGCAAAGCGATATCACTTCCTCTATTTGATTTTACACGTTGCCATCCATCTCCATTTAGCTTAGGCCCTGATCGACCAGTCGGTTCTGTAAAATGTGTGTCACCCATAAAATTTGCTACTTGAATTGGATTCCAGTCATTTCATCAATCATTTTCTATGTATCTTATCTAAAATTTGGATACTGAATGTTGGGATACGGAAATAGTTTTTGCGAAAAGCAAAAGCCTTTTGGCATGTGCCAATGCCTTTTTTTAATACTAAAAGCAAACAAGTAATTATTTTACTCAATCTATACAAGAAGACCAACCTCTGTCGTGGAGGTGGAAAGCCTTGAGCCTCGCACATCACAGCGACAGCATCGCTCTTCTTCACAACTTTGACCACAGTCGTATCTTTCAAAATTGAATCTCGAAGACTTGGAGCAATTGCGTTTTGAGGTTCTACAAAACAAAATGAAAATAGAAGTAAGAAAGAAGCAATCGAAAGTAATGAGAATTTTAAAGACTAATATGAATTTTAAGATTTGCCCTGATTCCTCGAATGAATAAATTAAGCCAACCTAAATTCAGGTGTGGGATAACCCTGAGCATCACAACTAATCGCAGCATTCCCTTTCAGTTCTATGACTTTTCTAGCCATACCAATTCTTTCCCCGTCCCGAATTTTTGGAGAAACACTAGTTTGGGGCTCTGTTTTTAATAAGTTATGGGAATGAATTTCATAACAATTTACAATTTCGACATTTGATTCTTTGAAATAAGCTGTGACAATATAAGGGACGTAAACATTTGCTGAACATTTGATAAGTGAAAATGGTAACGCTTTGACATTAAGACTCCACAAAAAAGTTAAATGTTACGAACATAAAACCTGGCCGAGGATTTCCCTGGGCTTCACAAGTTAAAACAGCAGCTTCGTTTCTTTGAACTGTACGTTGTGGCCTAACTAGCTCAGGCGATTTTGGGGCAACTCCAGACAATGGCTCTAGATCAATGAATGGAATTCATTAACACAATTTCCCCTTTTCTACAAAAATCATTTTATGAGACTGTGACGATCGTGGCAACAATATGAAGGAAGTGGTGTATTTTTAAGAACCATCATAATACTACTCTGAATACTCTAACCTAAAGTTTGGATTAGGATGAGCTTGTGCGGGACACAAAATTGCAACAGAAGATCCAGAATTCTTCTGAAGGGTCTGCATACGCGACTCTGTTGGGAATTTCGGTGCTGAGCTACCAAGTGGTTCTGAAATTGCATTATTAAGCCCTTACAGTTCTATGTACTTATACTGTCCTGTTTTTTATGATAGCAGATAGCCTGTTTGTTGAGAGACGTTAAATAATTACTTTTTATCTAGGAGTTCCCCGGTAAAAAATAAAAGTTTAAATTGGTAATACGTGAAATATGGCGATGGGTTAGCCTGTGCTGGACAAAGTAGAGCAAAGCTACTTTTCTCTGACATGATAAACGATGAGGTCAAAGATGCCGACGAAAATTTTGGGGCAGTACTTCCAAGTGGCTCTAAAGATATTAAAATAGTCTACTATAATCCAATACATTCTCTAGTAATTTTTGTTCGTACTGCGAAAGTGAATGTCTCTATAATCTGTCATTATGTTTGAAGACGGGAAGTGAGAATCAAATGCTAATGGTAGAAAAACTGTTTCAATGATTGAAAATATTTAATACGTAAAACTTGGTGATGGGTTTGCCTGAGCCGGACAAAGAAGGGCAAAACTGCTCTTTTCTGACATAACAAAGGTAGAGGACAATGATGCAGACGAAAATTTTGGGGCAGTGCTTCCAAGTGGCTCTAAAGATTTTAAAATAATTTATTACTTATATGATCCCAATACCTTCTCTTGTAATTTTAGTTTACTGCCAAAGTGAATGTTTTTATAAGAAGCTATTATATTTTAAGTCAGGAAGTGAAAATCATAAGTACTGGTTTGAAAATAAATATGTCTGAGTACTTGAAAATATTTAATACATAAAACTTGGTGATGGGTTTGCCTGCGCTGGACACAGAAGAGCAAAGCTGCTTTTTTCTGACATAACGAAGGTAAAAGACAATGATGCAGACGAAAATTTCGGAGCAGTCCTTCCTAACGGCTCTACAAATATTTTTAAAAGTAGTTATTATGCAATTTCCAAAAACATTATGAGACAAATTATATCATACATATTGTACTATGTAAAGCCCTTATGCTGGAAAACGGGAGATGAATTAACATACTTCAATCAACAAAGCAACGATTGAAAGTTTAAAACAATAAGTACATAAAATTTGGTGATGGATTCGCTTGCGCAGGACATAATAAGGCAAAACTCGTTTTCTCTTGTTTAGTAAATGTGTATGATGAAGATTCCGATGAAAATTTGGGAGCCGTACTACCAAGCGGTTCTGAAAACAATTTGTTTTGGATCCTACTTTAGAATCTGTTTTCTGTTAAATTTATTTGTATTAAGCAGATCTTATATATTCCAATTCGTACTTGAAATTCGCCGAAAATACTGTTGGGAGACGGGGAATTTTTAGCGTTTCTAAAGTTATTAAACTTAAAATCGTCAGTACCTATGTACCGGAGGGGGATTGCTTTGTGCGTCGCATTGCAGTGCTATATGAGAATGTCTAGGAACAACTTTTTTAGACCCTATGCTTTCGCCATCCCGGACCTTTGGTACCATACTAGTTTGGGGATCTATTATTTAAGTTATTTTCAAATTATGTTATCTTTGCCATATAAATAGACCCTTTATTGGAATATTTTGATTTATGAGAAACGGGAAGTGAAAACGTTCAGATTTTAAACAATATGAGTTTACAATTTACAACAACAGGATATAAGTTTCCAACCGAAATAAAGGATTGGGATGAGCCTGTGCCGGGCATAAAACTGCTGTTGGGGAACCATGAGTGGTTGTAATTTGAGATCGCGTCTCAGATGGGAACTTTGGAGCCGAGCTACCCAGAGGTTCTAGTAAAAAATGCCAGAGATTGTCTAAGAATAAATTCAGTATTTAAAACAATTACGTGCTGCCTGAATGTTGGAATCGGTTAGGGAAGGTGTCAAAAAGTTCTATAAAAAATTAACCACATAAGTAAATAAATGCAGTAACAATATACTTCTTATGAAAGAAATTATTTACAAAAACAAAGGTGGAGGAAATGCCTGAGCAGCACATAATAACGCGAAATCTGATTTCTCCGTTTTTACAAATGTAGAAGACAAAGCCTGTGAAGAAAATTTTGGTGCTGTACTTCCTAACGGCTCTGAAATATTAGTAAAGTAACGAATTGTGAGTATATAGATAAAATGTTTCTCGTCCTGTCAGTTGTAAGACGGGAAGTTTGACTGGCATTTCAACATTTTGCTATAATCAAATAGCCTATCATCGTACTCACACTCTGAGCTTGACTTGGGTTTTTAATTACACTAATCACTATAAATGAATTTCCTACCTATGCACAGGTGCAGGATTGCTTTGTGCATCACAAACAAGCGCGATGGCAGATTTAAAGGAAACGCTTTTTTGAAATGTTTTTGTGTCGCCATCACGTACTTTTGGAGCCATACTTATCTGAGGAGCTAAAAAAAACATTTGTATGGCTCAAAATAAACTTAACAATTTAACCAGCATCTGAAAACATATTGGGGCAACCTGAGCCTGAATGTAAAAAGCGAAACATCGAAATACTGTTAATTTGAACACTGCCTACTTGTAATCTGGAGGAGGGAATGCTTGCGCCGAGCAAAGAATCGCAAAAGATTGGTCTTGGTGTTTGGTAAAAGAAATTCCCTGAACTCCACCGGAAAATGTCGGTCTGGTGGTTCCAATTGGCTCTGAAAATGTTTTAGTTTTTGATGCCTTTTTAGGCTTGCATATGTTTATATAATCTTGTGAAAAATGTATATGGTTGAAGAGGACTGCCCGATGCCTGATTTCATTCTAACATTTTTCTCTAATGATTTCCGCTTTAGATCTTCATAAAATTATAATTCTAACCCAAACTTTGGAGGAGGATGGCTTTGTGCATCACAGAGCAAAGAAACAGTTTTCTTTTCCGATGTAAATACTTTGGCCCCCATATAGTTCCCATCTCTTGCCTTTGGTGGCACACTAGTGTGTGGCTCTACAATAAATTGTACGAAATTAAGCAACTATATGCATTCACTCGAGTTGTAACGAATTCAAAATTATGAGCCTATATATGCGGGCAAATTCGAATGTTGGGAAGGCTGGAAATTTTTATACTTCTTTTCTTATTTACAAGCGGTCAAGAGAAGAGCAAAATCACAGATAAATTCCCGTACTTAAAGTATGGTACCGGATTTCCTTGGGCCTCACAGATTAAGACGGCTACGTCATTTCGTCGACAAAAAGTCGGAGGTCGTAGCATCTGAGGTGCCTTCGGTGCCACGCTTACCAATGGCTCTTAAAAAGGTTAAAGGATGATAACATGATATTATGCATCATAAAAACTACAGTTCTGTGCCTTAAGGAAAAGGGGAAGTGATTTGTGCGATTGAAACGCATTGTTTTATGAACTAACCAAAAGTTTGGCTTGGGATTACTTTGTGCATCGCACATAAACGCCACAGACTTTTTAGATTCCACAATGAGCTTTGACCCTATGCTTGTTCCATCCCGTACTTTTGGAGGAACACTTGTCTGAGGTTCTGCGCAAATTGAAACAACATCCAAAAAAGGATTATGTCAGTTAAATGATTAACAATGCAAAATACAAATGGGGCCATGTGCGACAGAATGTTGGGAGTTTGAAAGGAACTATCCATCATGTTATTTTGATAGTTTATGAACATACTTAAATACTGGCGTTGGATTTCCTTGAGCTTCACAGGTTATTACTGCCGGATCTCCTTGCTTATGAAAAACTGGCGGATGATACTGTACTTTTGGGAGAACGCTAACAAGTGGTTCTATAAATTTTTAAGGTCATTGAATGCAATAAACGATATTTTGCACATATTTCAATTCTCAATGAAGCAATGCCCGAAGCTTTATTGTACAATCGGAGACGGTAAGTTATTTGGTTTGCGTCATACTACTAAAGTGAGTCACCTAGAACTTGGAACTGGATTTCCTTGGGCAAGGCATGTCATTGAAACCGCAGATCCCGTAGCGCCAATCATGGCTTGTAAACGTGAACTATACGGGAGATTCGGAGCAGAACTCCCCATGGGTTCTACATCACAATAATTTATACAGTTCCAATTAGGTCAACTGCTCCTTTAAGGTATAAGCCCTGGGTCTATGTGAGATTTATTAGAGATGAGAGGGGTGCCCAGAAGTTTTAATTTAACTTTTGAATCAAACCTGAATTTAGGGACAGGATTTCCTTGCGCAAGACAAGTTATTGCAATTGCAGATCCAGCAGATCGGATCATTGCTTGTAGGCGTGAATCGTACGGCAAGTTTGGCATCGAGCTGCCCATTGGTTCTAAAAAAATTAAATGCGTAGGGAAAATTTGTTTAACTAATGCCAATGCAATGTTTGTATATTTCAATTAATTTTCAAAGGGCAGCCCAATGCCATCTTGTTGTATAGTACGTTCTGTTAAAGAATTCAACCGTTCTTACTGAAATTTTGGAGGCGGGTGTGCCTGAGCAGGACACAGAAGTGCAAATGCAGCCCCTTCTTCTTTGAAAAATGAATGTGAATGAGCCTGGCTAGAAAATTTTGGAGTGGTGCTTCCAAGTGGTTCTATGATAAAATCAATTATAATCTGACGATAAGGATGAATGCTACAAATACGGGTGAACTGGAAATGAGCAAGCCTGAATCTTGGGAAGCTTGAAAATAAGCTGCTAAACCTACTTAAATGAATTATTACTTGAAATGTGGAGGGGGATACGCCTGTGCTGGGCACTGCAGTGCAAACGCTACTCCATGCTCCTTGTTGAATGCTTGCATATGAGCCTGACTAGAAAATTTCGGAGCAGTTCCACCAAGAGGCTCTGAAATGTGGATGTTTCGATGTTTTTACTGTTAATCTTATTATTGGTAACAGAAATGAGGAGAACCCTGAAGCCTGAATTTTATGAATATTAAAAATTTGAGATGTTAGGGTTAAAATTACGTACGAATATATTGGTGCCGGGAAAGCTTGTGCCGGGCACATTAATGAAAATGAACTGCCTGCTGCATGAACAAATCCTGACATTTTTTGCGCATTTCCAGAAAAACGCGGCGCTGTGCCTCCCAGTGGTTCTTTATAAAACCGTGTTGAAGGAAACATTAGAGTCAACGAATTTTACAATAGACCTTGCTTGGCTGTTCCTTTGCGAGGGGCGGCAAATTTTACTTTTCTACTTAAGGCTTATCTATTATAAGCTTACTTGAATTTCGGCGATGGGAAAGCCTGAGCCGGACACAAAAGACCAAAAGTAGATCCCTTTCTACCATGAATCGCAAAACCTGATATTTTCATATCTCCAGCAAAACGTGGGGCTGTACTACCATGTGGCTCTATGCAAATGTTAGTGTTAAGATTTTGTATGTAATTCAATTTATATTTTGTATGAGCATGATAGGGCCAAAGGGGCTGCCTGAAGCCTTATCTATTATCCATTCATAATCTTGTCACCAGTACATTCAGAATAACTACCGTTGTTCAATATAGTAGATCTACGATCTTACTGAAATTTAGCTGGTGGATACGATTGTGCAGGACAAATAAGTCCGAAAGTGGTTCCCTTCATGCCAACCCTCATGAATCCTAAATGCTGCATGTCACCTGAAAACCTAGGTGCCGTTCCACCGAGTGGTTCTGAATATCAAGAAATAACCATTTTAAAGTAGGTATGCATCTAATTCATTAAACTTTATTGAACCTGCGGGGCAGCCCGAGCTTGATAAGTTGGCAAGAGACTGCACGTGTTTTTAACAAAATTGTTAAACTTTGTCAAAATGTGTCATATATGATATGAGTAACATTAAATGTCAACAATTTTTGGCCAAAAAGCTTGACATTTGCATTTAACTGAAATAGATGAGATAATGTGTGTTGTACACGTTAGAAAGAGAACAATGTCTTCTCCACAGGACAGCTCAGCTCACCTATAATTTGGAGCAGGATATGCTTGAGCCGGACAAAGTAAAGCAATAGGGCTTCCAGCGTCCTCAGTAAACCAACCTACCAATTGAGACTTTCCTGGAAAAGTTGGAGACGTGCCTCCCATGGGTTCTTCAAAATTAAATGAATTTGCTCATGAACAATTTGCCGATGAATCAGATTTAAAGTCAGAAGAGCGACCCGAAACTAAAACCAGAGAAACTCTACCGGTCATTGCTTTAGATTAAAAACAAAACATCTTACTGAAACTGTGGAGCTGGATTAGCTTGAGCCGAGCATAACAACGCAAAAGCGCTTCCTTGCTCCCACGTAAAAGATGAAATGCCTGAGTTTTGAGAGAATTTTGGCCGAATGCTTCCCAATGGTTCTTTCGATTAAGCCAAAAAAATTTAATCATTAGTGATTGAGAGCCAATAAATTTGACTTTAATTTGTTAATGTATACGTAACAATGAATTTGAGGGCGACCCAATCTCAGAATATCAATACATCAATATCTCAGAATAAAAACAGCACAATATTTTCCAAGATTTGAGAGAGTGCAATGTTTCCTTACTTAAATCTTGGTGGTGGATTAGCTTGGGCGGGACAAGTAATTGCAATGGCACTGTTTTGCTCCCAATTGAAGTAAAGAATACCAGAATTTAAGGAAATTTTAGGCCGAATGCTTCCCATGGGCTCTTGATTAAATTTTGAAAAAAAGTGATTACTTTATCACAAGTTATCCTATAGTATTTGCGAGTCATCTAATACAGAATAAGGCAGGAAGATGCTAGAAAAAGAGCGACCCGACTGTGATTCCACTACCTATGTGAGCTATTTATTTGCGTGCTCTTGATAATTACAAATTAAATTAGAATCTTACTGAAACGCAGGGGCAGGATTAGCTTGTGCTGAACACAAAAGAGCAAATGCACTTCCCTGCTCTCGAGTAAATGCAGAAATTTCGGAACTTTGTGAAAATTTGGGTCGAATGCTTCCCATGGGTTCTTTAAAACAGAAATATTTTTGTTAGCCTTGATATCGTCATTCAATAATGGCATTCCTGAAAATGACTGCCCGAAACATGAAAGCCTGAGACGCAAAACCTACAATGACAACGTTTTTTTTTACGAAACAGACTTTTCTTGAAGGTAACTAACCAAAAAGAGGGAACAGGATATCCCTGGGATGGACAAAATAAAACATGAGGTGAACCAGCGGATGCTTCAACAGATCTGCTCTTCTCTTTTCCAGATGTAAACCTTGGTGCAACTGAACCGATCGGATCTACATAAAGGTATCATTCATAATGACTGCACGTTGATTTTAATTGTATTCAATTAAGGCCTAAGTTTGTAATTATCTTTGAAACGTACAATTTGATATATGCCACTCAAATTAATTAGAATTTTGATATGATAGACCTAAGCAGAGAGGGAAGTCATGATTTGCAAAAACTATCAAAAATTAAAAATGAAATGATCTCATAAACTAAATGCAATCAAAACTTACTAATAAATGACTATCATAAGAAGTAATATTACATATAATTTATTTGTGCGACAAACCTAATCGATGGAATCGGAAACCCTTGCGCGGGACAAAATAAAGTGATTGAATTGGACATCTTTGAGTCGACAACTTTGAATCTTTCCGGGAACGGAAAAGTTGGGGCAACGCTAGAAAACGGCTCTATACGAGTGAAAGTACTTATCAGTCTAATTTAAACCTTTATATATGTACATGAAAATCCAAGTAAATCTTTAAACAAATCTGCAAATCACTTCCCGTCTCCCAACATTCAGGCTTCGGGCCGCCCCTCTCTTATGAATCTGGCATTTTCAAGGACATTGTGTCATCAAGTCCAATTACGCACGCATTTTTAAAAAATTAATAATAATTCCACTAGAAAACAGAAATCGTGCTTTCCCTGAAATTCTTGCCAGATTCATTTCATCGTCACAGCCCATTTAACAGAAAGGAAATAGCTCTGATTTTCTTCAAAACAAGTAAATCATATAATAAGGGATCTTTTAAAAAATTGTAATAAATATGTATATTTATTTGAAATGTTTTTTTTTAACTTTAGCAAGAGCATTTCCTTTCTGATGGCTCAATAATATGGAATGTAAATACACTTAAAGTTTGTCATACCTGTGATGACGAGTTTACCAGCAGAAGCGCTCATACGAGTCTCACCAGTTAAACGATGTTTGGTTTGGCATCTGAAATAAAATACATTTAGGTAATTTTAGTCATATCTTACTAATTTCTGTATTCTTACAATCAATAAAAACAATTACTTACCTGTACTCTTTAAATCCATCTTCTGGTCGTACATCCTTAATATGAAGCTCACCCGAAGGTAAAACCACAAATTTACCATCTTTTCAAAATCAAAAGAGATACTTTAGTATAAAGTCTCCTTTAGAATAATATGTCTTATAAATGTATTGAACAAGAACAATCGGACATGGCGGGTGCACGGGTCACAAGTTTTTTTATTCAAAATTGGAAATCAAGAACAATATTTTACTGTATTTTTGCAAATATTTTATAATCAAAAATTGTTGAAATCTTTTGTGTACAAATCATGAAAATTCTGATCGTGAGCTTACTTAGTTCACAATGTTCTTATGTCTGCCCAATAATGCACGAGAGAAAGTTACCCATAGACTTTCTCAATGAAAACGAGGCGCCTTGCAGCTCAAAGAGGAAAAGTGCGCGAGAATACCTATTTATTTACATCTGCCTATCCACAGAACACGCGGTTAGCTTTCACACAATGTTTACTAGGGCAATGAACCAAGCGGCTGGAAGTTTGCCATATAAATTAGGACAGATACGGGAAATTCCGACCAAAACGTAACCAGTACACCTACCATTCCTCCAGACAAACGAAAAAGGGTATACAAGCTAACAAAAAGAAAGCAGGGAAAGTCCAGTATACGATTCCTGGCACATGCATGGTAAGGAATTTCTAGGAGAATACATACAGTAGTTTTAGAAAGCGGGCTTTCTTGGAATCAACAAGTGGAGAGGGAAATCCCTCAGCACTATAACATGCAAAACACAAGTTTCACAAAAAATGGAGAAAATAATGCTAGCGAAAAATTGGGAAATGAAACGCTACGCACATGCATGGTCTACCGATTAAAAAAGTAAAAGTAAAGCATTTTTAATTGATTGTACCATATGCCGCTGTTGTTTGTGTGGTGTATTCTTGTCCATCTGAGTCAACCCATGCAATAATTTGAAGAAAATCGGCAACGAATGACGGGATTTTGCATTTCAAAATAAGGTTATTTCCACGTATCACATATTCATTTTCAGCTTCGCTTTCATACTGTTGGGCAACAACTGAAATAAAAATTTTGAAATGTGTGTTTGAAAACAGCCTACACCAGCTTATATTTTTGATGTAATCGAAAACGTTTCATGACATTATGTGGTGACCCTATATTTCTTATGACCGACTGTTCTTCTCCAATACAATATTAGCTAACTATGCATATTTTTTTGTCACCGTAATTCCTTGCGTCTTGGCTGTACACATTTCCATCAGAATCGTGCCATGAAACAATTTCCAAATAATCAGCGACAAATGACGGAATCTTGCACTTTAAAATTCCAAAGTTTCTTCTGATCACGTATTCTTGATCTCCGTGTGTATCATAAGTTTGGGAAACAACTGCAGAGATTTATATTCATTAAAATAATTTAGCAAGACATTCTTGTAAAATACAGTTTCCTAACATGCACAGTCAGCAAAGAAACGTCCTGCCTTAACCCTTTCGCAGCAACCAATTAGTCCGATTGCTCTTACTTGCAAAGATTTTTGAAAATCTAGAGTACCATGCGTTTTTCCATCATTCGAATACACTCCACCCTCATCATCAATCCAAGCTGTAACTTCCAGGAAGTCAGCAACAAATGATGGAATGCGACAAAATACATTTTACATTTCATCTGTGAACCACGACGCCGCAAAACAAAAAAATTTTTTTTGATGGGTCTAATGGCTAGTTGTGGTACACAGATGACGCAAACATTGTTTATGTTTTGGGAAGTGGTTTTGAAGGTGAGATGATGAGGGATGACTTTTTTAATATAAAGGTTTAATTGATGTGTGTTTTTTTTCAGGGTGACGGTCCTCTGGGGGAGCAGTATTAACTGCTTTCTCAGCCGGACCATTAGCTGCTCCACAGCCATCAGCACCTGAGGTGCCGACTGTGGAGTAGCGCTGGGTCCTCTTCCATTCCGGAAAAGAGGAATGGAATGTGCGGAGGGTCCAGGGGAGCCGTCAGGGGTGGTCTTTCTGCCGGGGTAGTCGGTAGGCTGGTTGTTTCCTGCAAACCAGATGCCGACCACCCGCCCCGGTGGACGGGAGCCCACT
>JAHZMX010000385.1:0-11904 GCA_027743895.1 Seira musarum
AAGTGCCTTTAAGCCATTGGAAATTTGCATGCATATGATTTTTTTGAGGGATTCATTTCATTCAATCAATGAATTATACTTTGAGTGAGCATTGAGCAACAGCATCAGCAACGTTATCATAATTACCTGCTTCAAAAAAGAACTCAACTCGGCATTCGACATCGGCATCATTAAAAACATGCATACCGTCACATCAACATAACATGCAGCCATGTATTTTCTTTCTCTAACAGACAAATAAACAATGTATTTGAGAAAGAAAGACTTTTTTTCTGGCTTCGTTTTTATTATTATTGCTATTGCTCGTCTTTTTGGCAATGTAACTTGGATTGAACACACAGGGGCATATTGATATCGATGGGCTTGCTTACAGGTTGCAGGATGCAGACGTATCATCACTTCAGCAGACTTCAGTTCAATCAAAACAAAAGAACATTGAACACAAGATCCCATTTTTATTGCATTTGCTTTGACCGAATGTGATTGTGATTATACGGGGTCATCCACAAAATACGTAAGGAGATGAGAAAGAAAAAAAAGTTAGCATAAAAATATAAAATTAGTATAAGTCAAAGTTCGATATTTTTTCCGTTGCGTAATTAGTGGACGACCCCAGTTTATATGGCTCAGTAGCCAAAATACTGATTTATGAAGCCTATGTTCATAGTTCATGTTACAGTTTTTCAATGGGCGAGGTGAGGTGACGATCTGAAAAAAAATATCCAATTTTTTTTCTCATATCTAAATATCCTGAACAATGCAAATCCAATAGCATCAATATCCATTCAGCTTCAACAATAGCAATAACAATAAAAAAGGGAGAAGAACGACGACAAAACACAAAAACAACAGCATCGAAAGATTTAAAAACACACGAACGAGCACAGGGCAAGAAGGGTAGAGGATGAGGATGGACGAGTAGATCGATCGGATCGGACGAAGAAAAAGGGGCATTTGCATTTTAAAGTTTTTTTGAAGAGGAGATGAGAACACATCATTATACCAATACGAAATGATCCATTCAATAAGATCGATCGATGATAATAGTCAGCGAGATTCCTCAATAATGACATGCATCGGGCTACTATTACTATTACTTTTGCTCCTAGGCATCTGCATAACAGTTACAGTTAGTTACAGGGGAAAGCCAAGCCAAACCAAACCACCTATGAAGGAAGGGAATTTAGATTTCAGACTACCGAGAGTTCTTTTTTTTCATTAAAGTAGCTCATAAAAAATTTTCAGCTCATAAGATACGGGCTAAGGGGCCATTCACAAATGACGTGATAGATAAAAACAGTAGACGAAATTGTACAAGGCTGACATTTCGGCCTGAACTTCATGAAAACTGGAAATGGTAGCGAATAAGCTCATATTTACTGAAAATTGAATTAAGGATAATTTCTAAATGACGGAATCGCAAAAATCCAGATGAATGTAACGCAAAATTAGTCCCAGAATGTCCATTTTCAAGCACATTGTCAGCCGGGTTGACAAAAATGTCAGCCCTAAATGACTTTTTCTCCTGATGGAATTTGGCAATTTGTTCTACGTATTTCATGAACATTCCCGAACTAAACGATTTTTAAAATATTTTTGCAAGAGATTAGACTCTACAGCTTCAGCTTCTCAAAAACTTTTTTTAAATGACTCTCCATCCAAAATGAAGAAGAAAAAAAATGTTCTAAAGAAAAAAATAAATGCTTCATCAATTGCAATTGTGTGGAGGAAGAGTGAAGACAATTGATCTTATTAGATAGTTTGCTGCATAGAAATTTGCTCATTAAAAGAAGGAATGCTGAGAAGAGAAGATGGTGAATGGTGTCCACAAAATTCAAAGTCTTTTTTGTTTGTGCAAAAGTCCAAGCCATAGATATAGCCACACCTTTATTTTCTCCCATAATATTGTTTGCGATGTAATGTCGTGATCAAGAGTTGATGAGCCATTTTTATCTCAACAAAAACTGCCCTCTGTTCATTGAACACTAAATTGTAAATTGTCCTGTCCTCCTAGCTCCTGCCTCATAATCATCATAATCATAATAGGGATGAAAACGATTAAATATTTTTTTACGAGGGGAGAAGGAGATGAAGGTAAAAAAGACTGCATTTGTGTTGCAATTTTTTTGGGAAGCTAATGGTCTGCATAGGGGAATATTAATTGGACTGATTAGGATTTTGAATGAGGTTGAGTGAAAACAGAAACGAAATAATTTTAGAAAACGGAGAGGGTCGAATGGACAGTAGGAATTTTTAGTTCCTGTCGAATTGGAATTAAGCTAAAAATAGCGGTAGAAAGTGCCATCTTCACTCGTTCTTTACTTTTCATAGTCTCCTTCGATTTGGATTGGATTAAAAGCAGAAGCCTCGCTACAGCAATCGAATCAATCAAGTAAGCCGTAAAAAAACGCAAAGGAGCTGATAATCATCATAATCATAATAGGGATGAAAACGATTAAATATTTTTTTACGAGGGGAGAAGAAGATGAAGGTAAAAAAGACTGCATTTGTGTTGCAATTTTGTTGGGAAGCTAATGGTCTGCTTAGGGGAATATTAATTGGACTGATTAGGATTTTGAATGAAGTGGAGTGAAAACAGAAATGAAATAATTTTAGAGTGTCGAATAGACAGTAGGAATTTTAGTTCCTGTCTGATTGGAATAAGCTAAAAATAACGATAGAAAATGCCATCTTCACTCGTTCTCTACTTTTCATAGTCTCCTTCATTTTGGATTGGATTAAAAGCAGAAGCCTCGCTACAGCAATCGAATCAATCAAGTAAGCCGTAAAAAAACGCAAAGGAGCTGACCAGACCTCAGGAGTTTGATTTGAGTGAAGCGATCCACTCACTTCGACTCGACTTGACTTTGACTCTTCAGAATATTTTTTTTATATTCCCTTGAGCCATCCTCAAGTTGCATTACGATTACTATTACACCTGAGAAAAGATTATTCAAAATTTAAAGCAAAAAAAAAATGGAATCGGCAATTTTTTAGTGTTCCTTCTTCAGCTTCAGCTGCCTCTAAAAATTGTTCTTCGTCTTGGTCGTCATCATTATCTTGAAGCGGTGCTTGCTTGCCAGCTGCTTAGTATTCATCTCCCGTCCTCATCTTATTTTTCAGTTGCGAATGAAAATTTTTTATATTTTTCTTAGCTTTAACTTTAAGTCACATCACAGTGTGATGCGATGTGATGTTGCAGTTGGATGTTGGTGTGACCCAGCCCCCAAGTAAGAAGGGAAAAGATAAAAAAGGATGTCGATTTCAAGGAGATGACGAAAAAGACGTTTAGTTTGGGCTTTAGTGTTTCTTCTTTTGCTATTACAGTAATCGACTACCAACCAAAGCGAAAGAAAGGACTGAAACTAAATCACTAATATTATTGCAAATGAAGATGAAGAGGAGGAGGACGCAGTAAAATAGCAATTGTCGTGCAATTGTAAAAAAATATGTTGCTTTTGCACTTGGGTTTAAGGATTTTGATTGGATGAAAGGTGTCATAAGGAGAGCAGAGATGTAAAAATAGAAGTGCGAATTTGTCTATGGGGTTTTCAATTTACAAAAAGCTTTTATTGGGCGTTTGATTTTGGTATAAATTGGCGGGAATCGAATACGAAGTTTTCTATTGGTTTTGGTGGACTTAAATTTCCCGCCAAATTAGAAACTGCCATTTAAATCTAGATATTTTTTAAACGACCCTAACACATTCCTGGATACATTAATTCATTTTTCTAGCTTACCCGAGTTATTTAATTTTACCCATTTGCCCATCTCTGCTCGTGTATTCAAATCCAACTCCCCAGGACTCCAGAAACAATGACCCAATTTTCTCTATTAAAATCCTTTTTTTTGCGACTACAATTTACATTACCCCCGAATTTACATTTTTTACCTTCAAGTCAAACAAAACGAAATGGATACCCCTTGGGGCGGCATTGACTTGACTCCTGTGAATTGTGAATCGAATCATCATAGCTTTCTTCAAAACAAAAATCCTTCATTTTTTTCATATTTTGATCTGTAATCAGAATCATAATCACGATACATCTTTTGAAGAATAAAAAAGGAGGAGGATGGAATAAGATGATGATGATATGATGACCATCAAACATCAACAAGAAGAAAAGAGCTTCTTGCTTATTTTCTCATCTTCCTCCTCATCCAAGTCTGATATTGTTATTACTATTATTTGAGCTGCTAAAGCATTCCGCCCACAGCTCATGCATTTCATTTCTTTTTTCCCAAAAGAAAGTATACCTACTTTTTTTTAAAGAAAAAGAAACAAAGTGGCACATTACACAATTTAATAACAACAATCATATCGTATCATGAATTGTGATGTGATGTCTTGTCTACAATTCGAAAATGACGGCAGCCCATCATAATGGTCACGTTGAGCGTCTATTGTATTTTTGGGATCTCATTTTAATTCTTTCATTCACAATTCAAATAAAAATGAATTTCAGAGATGAAAAATATGCCGGGATTTTTATTCGTTCCTATCAAATCTTGTGCATTTTCCCGGGGATTTCTCTCACTCAGGGACTACCTCTGAGGAGCCATCTCCCCTAAAATGTTTTTGTCGCATATCTTGAAGATCCGATACAAAAACTATTTAAATCATTCCGCCCCTTTAGAGAAAAAAAGTCAATCAATTTCATAAAATGTTCAAGGGAAATTCCTCTACTTAATTCTTCCTCCTCAAGGATAATAGCTTCTGGTCTGGTCTAGCTTGACATGGTAAAGTAGCTGTTATTGTTGTTGTTGTTGGTTTGATCTCAAATTACAATTTTTCATCACGGTGATAAATTTCTGCCGCTATCACACTACCCAATCTTTGAAGAAGCGAAGCCAATATAATATTATTTTTTTCAAGAGGAGATGAGAATGAACACCTTCTTCTTCAGATAAATCAGGAAAAAGGTTAAGTGTCAAGTACATAGATTGGGTTTGAAGAAGAAAGTAGTGCAAAAAAATGACCAGGTACATGTATAATACGTGAGAATTCAAATTTAACTACTACATACTTACACATTTTGTAATCTCTGGTCAAGATCTATTACATTACATTACACTGTAGCTGTAGCCGTTGCTGTTGCCAAATCGAAACAACATCCTCCCTAGTTAAGTGAAGACAGTAAATAAAAAAAAATCGGTGGCAATTTAATTTTTACCCCATGAATAATTTTCGTCCTTTTTGGAAGGAATTTTATCAGATTATTTATGCACCTTTTTCAAGAATGCTAGACAGTAGAAAAATGCCTTAGCCAAAAACATCCCTCCTCATTCCCTAAACTATTATTATTCCCTTCAAAATGGTTTATGACAATAACAAGGGCAAAATACGAACTACCAAAGCCAGAGATGAACAGGTGGGAAATACTAATAAAAACCCGGGATTTTTAAGAAAAAAATGATCGTCTCTGCTTCAGTCACGGGAAAATAATTTTTAATCCGGTCGCCACTGCCGAGGTTATGTCGATTGAGAAAATAAATAGTTTTTCTGGACTGGACGCAACTCTTACTTCAGCCCTTTTCTCACTGATTGTGATTGCGGAAAAAAAATTTTGTAAACTCATCAAAAATGTTTGAAGGAACTTCGACTTCAGCTCAGCTCGGCCTGCTTGACTTTGGGTCGATTGATAAAATCAGAAAATTGCCGACCATACATAATAATACGACGAAGCACACAAGACAACATCAGAGCAGAGGTTGGTTGTTGGTGTGCCAGGTACATTTTGTAGTGTAATTCTAATTCCTTTCCCCATTAAATGGAAAATACCTCTACTCATCGCCATCGAATCATCTTTTTTTCTGATGATGAGAATGAGAAGAAAAGAGGAGGAGGAGGAATATTAAAAAAATGAAATGGCAAGATATTAGAGATACCTAAATATTGTGATTGTGATATGCACACTGCATTTTGTTGGTTTAAATGAATTATAAAGACAGGAAAACGTGAAATGCCTTTTTGATGTTTTCGGATTCGATTTTTTTCTGATATGTGATTTTATTCATTCGTTTGGGATAGAATAAACAAATAATTTCTGACACGGACATGTACTGCTGACCTGAGCAAATGTACATGAGCAAATAAGTGCATTTGAATTGACAAAAAAAACTATCAATTCAATATGCGTAGTAGGCTGTTTTGATATTCTTTTTCTGATTTAGAGCAATTCCGAAGCTTGCACACGTTCCACTCAAACAAAGAAAAAGCATTTGGATTTTTTATCCAGCTTGATATTGTATAAGCCTCCAGAAATAAAAATGAAAATGGAAAGGATTATGGAAAAGAATTTTTTTAAAGTTTTGAAAAAATATCGAGAATGAGAATAGTTTTAATTACGTAATTGTTAATTGCTTCGCTTGAAAGAAAATTATTTCGTAAGAAAAAAAAATGAATGACTCATTAAGGTCAGTCGAGTAGAGTCAAGTCTAGCCAATCTAGACAAAATGCATCGAACCTTGCATTACGGACTCTATCTATTCATTAAGGACTATATTTCAGAGCAATTAGTACAGAAGGACCAACAATATATAATTAAAATTTTCATATTTAATTTCTATTTCAAAATTATTTTCAGGCTTCAGCTTGACCAATCCTGCAGTTTGCTATCTCTCTGGTCATTTTAAATATATTTCTTGAAAATTACCAAAAAAAATTGTTAGCATTTATCTCACCGGGAAAGGCCCATCCATTTTATTTCCCTAAAGAAAATTCCAATCACAATCAGATTCAAATGTGAAGAAGGATTTCAAAAGATATTTCACGACTTTACCATTTGCATTTCATTTTTTTGTAATTGTGATAGCACTGATGATGATCATGAGTCATGATGCAAAGGTGACAATATTTCCTTCAATCCCCATTAGTACATTTCAATGGACCACGTCCCAGAATAAATCTTTCCATTCGAAAAAAATTTTCACAGAAAAGAGTCAAAAAGAAAGGATGGGTCTGCCAGTCTCCCAAGCCAAAACGAAGCAAAGCCAGGTACCTTTTACACGTTTTTCCAATAATAAATGATTAGAGTCATGCATCAAGGGAGCCATCAAAACATACAAACAACGCGATAGCATTCTCAAAGAAAAAAAATTCAACAATAAAACTGATGAAGATGAAGACTCCACGTTACAATGTATCCTATGCTGGACCATGTTAAAATCTAAAGAGGAACACATGGGAGCAAAAGAATAAATATATTTCTGGGAGAAGATAGATGGATTGGATGGATGGAGGTTTCAATGTAATGCTATTTCAGATTTTTTTGTCCTCATTAAGTATGCAGATCATGCAGGTAGCATTTTACACAATCACAATTACATATAGCCATAGCATAAACCCTTTTTCGTACTCTACAGATATTCACTATTGGCATCCTTTTTTTTCTTCGTAAAGATTTTTTTCGGGAAAAAATTAAAGCTTTATTTTTAACGTGGATGTGGAATGAAGACTGAGTGGAGTCAGAAACTCTGGATTTTTGAATATAAAAAAAAATAATGCGAGAAGCCGAAGCTGACCCAGGCAGGAGGCATTTATGCATTCCTCCACTGCTGGTCTGGACTTTAACGCGGCGGAGTGAACTATAATGTACTTTGCGTAAAGTAAAATTGTTTTCTCAGATCTTATCTTCAATTGAGAATTTTTCACATAAAAATCTATTTAATGTGCAATGTGTTGAGCTGAGCTTCTTCATCTTGATCTTTGTCTTCTTTGACGACCACGACGACGACGATTATTCTGTCCCAAAAAATCCTCCGTAGATTGGATGGTAAATAATTACTTATCTTTAAGGCATATTAGACTTGTCAATTTAGCAGAGGGAGACAATCTCTCAACTCAACATACTTATTGAGCATTTTTTTATCATCATTAATGAAGGACCCCAATAGACACCGCGGAGCGGAACATCTGAAGAATGAAAATTGTCGGAAAAAAAAGATTATCTGATCTTTTGGCTTTGACTTTGGTCGCACCACACGAAACCGCCATGCCATTTGAGTTGAGGTGACCGAGAAAGAATTTTTATTTTCATTTTGAAAAAAAGGTAATTGAGATAAGAAGGACTTTGCATTGCGATTGTTAAAGAGTTTTAATTACCCATCGTAATTTTTCGCATGCATAATTATCATTATCCACCTGAGAAATTCAAAAGTCGTCGTCGTCTATCAAAAAATTTAAATTTTCAAATCGTGATTTTTAAGAAAAGTAAAGGAATTTCCATAGGGCATGAAGCAATACCATTATCATCCATTTTTTTTATCCTTATCGGCAAAACTTAAAGCGTAAGTAAGATCGGATGTGGTTGTGGGGTTATCTGAAGGAAGATAGGCATAAGCTTATCAAGTTATATTATAGGTAGCTATTTTTATTTTTTGAATCAAAAGCCAGAAGGAATATGAAGCAATTTTTATTGCTGGACATGGACATGGACTGGATATGGATTGTATGGAGAATCCTAATTTTTAATTATGTTGACAAGACGGAATATTATTATTGCCTTGCCATATCAAAATGCACATGGGAATGTCATGTGGCTTGGATTGGATTGGATAAAGTTGGAAGGAAACACTCATTATTTTATTAATATCATCATCCTCATCATCATATCCCAAGCCAAGATTAAAAAATTAGATTTGAATGAAAAAAAAGTGGAAAAAGAAATGAAGTGAGTATGTATGAAAATGTTTGTAAGTTTGTACTACACTACTATTCTAAAAACAGATCTTCATGGGAGATTAGACCACCAAAAAGCCATAAGCCGAATGAATTAAGGCTGATTGTGATTCTGTGGATTTCAAAATAACAAGCGTAAATGACTTTCGGATGAAGTCAATTTCACTTTAACGGTCTTCCCTAAGACGAACTTGTCAAAAGAAGGTATTTGCTCATTCCATATCCACCGGTGCCACTATAAAAAGGGTTGAAGTTTCTTCCTATCCTCATCAAAGGAAATGGTGATAGTGTGCACATTCACATACACATTCATTCCCTCATTAGAATTACTCTCGAGAGCATTAAAATCTTTTAAAAAAAATATACTCACTTTTGACTTTTTTTATCTCTAATTCCCCGCGAGAGAGAAAAAGAGATAAAGCCGACAAGACATACACATCACATCACATCCAGACATTATTTTTTGCATTCGACGAAATAGTTCAAAAAGTCATTGAGGATCAAGCGAAAGCCAAAGCCAAGCCACATCACATTTAGTAAAAGAACATGAAAAATCCTCAAAAAATTATTTTATCTCCGAAATGAACGATTTCCCACATTATTAAGAAGAGAAGGGAAAAGCAATCCATCTCCCTCCACTCCACTCTACTCCATTTGAATGTACTGGATCGGATTCTAATCTAAACTGCTCAACTCAAACGAACTACCTCGACGTCGACTGATTTCGCTGTCATAATTCTTTCACATTTTTTTACAATCCGTAATCTTATGAAATGATAATGGGATGTTCTGTGATCTGGAGTGAAGTTGGCAGGAATCTTAATTGCGAATGATTTCGATTGTTTAAAAAAAAGTCAGAGGTGGTAAAGCAAGTACACCTGCACAAGTGGAAGTTGACAATGGACTTTAAATGGTAAAAGGTAAACCCCATCCCTGAATGCGTGAGAATGCAGGAAAGACTACAGCTATTTGGCAGGATGAATTAAAAGACAGCTCGAGCTCGTTTTAGATCAGATCAATTTTATTCGCTGGAAGATGAAATGCCCATAACCGCCATGAAATAGGTGTACAAGAATTTTGAATCTGGAGTTAGGACTTCTGATACGAATTTGACCTTCCCGACCACAACAAAACCAACGACATCTGAATCAGAGTGGAGTGGATCAACTGTGCTTTGATATCCTCCGTGATGGGCGCTGACACCATGCAACTCCTCCGACATTCACCCTACCGCCCATTGACCTATAGGATTCCGTGAAGCCAGGACTTTCACTTTCACCACTGCTACCACAGAAGCTAGAGATTTCCCATGGGGTATGATTGCCTAACCCTCAAGTCCAAGCCTTAATGGAGTACCCGAAACCGGAAGTAAAAGTAGTTGGGGCTATTGGCTATCGCTGTTGTGCATTGGAATGGGAGCTGAAGTCAACGACAAGGAAGGAAAAAGTTGGATGCAAATGAGATGCAATTTTGGATGTGGTGGAATGTGAATAGGCATGAAACATGGAATGGAATAAAGCAGAAGTTCAAGTTCAAAGACGATAAGATCAAAAGTTTTAGGTTTCCATTAGGCGCTTGTGATTTTATTTAGTTCAACTTCAATTTAAGGAGAAAAATGAATGAATATTCTTGAATTTAGATGATTGAAGAGCAGCATTAACCGTAGACTGGACCAGACCGGATCAGATCAGAAGAGGACATCATCATCCATCGTTGGAAGCCGGAGCTCCTCCTTCTCCTCCTGTTCCTTCCGCACCACCACCTTCGGTTGTGGAGAATCCAGGTTGCGCACCACCGCCACCATCTCCGCCACCTCCGGCTTGTTTCGATCCACAACAACCCATGATGAAACGGGATTCAGGTTGAGGTTCAGGAATGAACCTGGAATACAAGAAAACCGGATGTGAATATATGAAACACCTTGAAAGTTGGCTAAACATTCATATAAAATTGCGAAAGAAGTAAAACTTACAGAGAAATTATCCGATTAAGAGTGTGTCAAACCGGGCCAAGTCAAATCAGGTCAGATCGGGTCGGGTCTGGTTGGGTTGGGTTGTGAGCAAAATTGATTCTATTTTTATTTTGGTTTTCATGCCGAACGAAGAAAACAATGGAATATGAATTGATGCATCGAAATGCATGGTTTATTGACATGGAAGTGAGGAAAATTGATTGACAAAAAACAATGGCAACCAACATCGTTACCGCTGGTGTTACCAAAGCAAATGCATTTACACGTAAATGGACATGGAGGAATTGTGATGATGATGATGATGATATTGAACCAATGAAGACTGATGCAGTAGCCACCCGGGGTTCAGAACAATGGACAAGACAATCATTTTCATTCTCTCCTGTCGTCCCATCTTTCCCATCGACCAATCATACTCATTTTTTTCAATGGACTATCAAAAAACTTTTAGTTTTATCCATTTCAATTTATTTTGGAATTTTTCTGTCCAAAACATTTTCATTCCAGTTCACTCGTTCACTGAACAAAAAATTGTCAACTTCAGTTCAACTTGCTCTTTTTTTTCCAAGAAATCGTAAACACTTCAGAAAATTCCCAATTTCTGCCAGAAAACTTCACAGCAAGGTGCCTACAAACAAAGAACTTTTTTTTAGATTTTTTTTCTGCGACATTGACACGAAAAAAAAATTATGCGAGATGAATATGACCACGGTCCATCCATTCAAATTCAGATTTCATTTTCTTTCATCTTTGACGCTCTTTTACATATGTAAAGCATGACATTTGCGACAAGACAAGACTCTTAGTCGAGTCTTCTGCAAAAAAATAATAATGCGAGTAATGAATCACTTCATCCAAAGTTACTTTACTATACGGCGAGAACAAAGGAAACCCAAAACCAAAGCCAAAATAAAAAGCTTATGACAGTTATAGATACGTAGCTGAAGATAAAAAAAATATTAAAAAAAAAAACACTTTTTGATTCCGCAGTGCAGTGTATGGTTCAAATTAAAAAAAGTTTTCAGACAGACAGACGGGCACATCAAAACCAATACAAACTGAAGATAATTATTCACTTTAAACTTAAATGGAAACATGAAATATATTTTTTTAGACAGGTGAAGAATAACTTGGTATGTTGGTATGTATGATTCATGAACCTTTCTTTCTACCATGCCATTTCGAATTTCGATGAATGTAAAATAAGAAATGACAAAAGATACACCTGTACCATAAAATGAATGGCAAAAAA
>JAHZMX010000386.1:0-12402 GCA_027743895.1 Seira musarum
AACCGACTTTGTGAAGAACACTTTCGAGCAACTTGCCACCTACCATTTTGAGCGTTTGGAGTTTAATAAGAACCTTGAAGACTTGTTTTCAATCTTGGACGAAGCAGAGAAGAAAATGGAGGAACTCCAGAATGACACGAGGGGAAAGCGGTGTTGGTTCTACAGATTCGTCCTTGCCTTCCCAAAGGTCTTTAAAAAGCTAAACCAGGCAGAGAAAATGACCAAAATCATTCAAAAGTACTTGAATGTGAGGAAAGGACAACTTTTCATGTTTCAAAGGAAAATGTTGAACCACATTCTTGATAGGTATGGCTTCATTGAAAAGCAAATTTCCGAAGACATTCTGCTCGGAAGGGTTGACATGACTGACATTGATTGGATGCTGAGAAAATGTGTTCTGCAGTTCAATGCGTTTCCTGCTGCTATCAAAATTTCCGATGTATCGTGGCTTCGTCCTGAGCAAGACAAATTTTTTGGTAAAATGAATGTGGGTATTAATAAGTAAACCGAATTTGTTTAAAAATTTGAAAGACGAAAATAAGCTTGACCTTGTTTTCCCCATGGTCAGAATATCACTACTTCTTTCAATAACTGGTTTAATGAAGAGGTGCCAAGGGCAATGAAGGATGTCTATGCCTCTACGATCATGTACATTGGAATCATGTACATCTGGTCTAAAATGACCTGCCCAAAACGAATCTAAAGTAAAACGACTCGACTCACTGAATCTCTTACAATATTTATATATTTGGAAGTTTTCAAAGTTTTTGCTAATAAAACATGCGCGAATTCCAATTTTTTGTGAAATAGCTTTACATACATCCAGCTAATGCGCGAAATATAAACATGAGGCAAATAAGCATTTAGAAGTAGAATTTTTGCCCTCATATTTTTGTGACGCACCTTATAACGCAATTAGCACTTACAGAATCGGATTTTATAAAAAATGGCCATTACAAATTCCATAATTTCTCACGACTATAAATGAACTATTTCACATTCCTACTCATTTTGACCAAACCCACTCGGATATATCATGAAATTTATTTCATAAAAGCAGTTACACTATTTGTTTGTTGCCCATCAAACCTAGAACCACTTTTAGGTCCAGTTCCAGTTCCTCTCGGTTATTGCGTTGTTTCACAAAGTGAGGATGAGGACCACACCCAATAAAACGAGCTTTTATTTGACAAAATTATAATCCCATCAAAGCAATGGCAATGACATAAGCATTCCTACAGAATGGAAAGGGAGAGTGAGAAAGTATTATTTTCCATCAAGAAAATTTATTGCAAAATACATGACATGGCATGATAACGATATGATGACATGAAGTCATTCCCTTTTCAAAGTAGGTAGCATTGCATCGCACGCAATGCTAAAATATTCGCTAATTTTTTTGCAAATGACTTCGGACTGTACACTACTGTTTTTACTGCATAATTAAATTATGACCGTAATAAATTTTTGCATGCAACGCACCAACCAGAAAAACAAATGACTCAAGACATGACACGTACTGAACTGGAATTCCTGGACAAACAAATACATAATTTAAACGGCAAAAGAAACAGTGACAGTGAAGGAATCGAAATTGAGAAAGTTGGAAAAACTAAAAATGCATCGATATTTTCCATCAAGAAAATTTATTGCAAAATACATGACATGGCATGATAACGATATGATGACATGAAGTCATTCCCTTTTCAAAGTAGGTAGCATTGCATCACACGCAATGCTAAAATATTCGCTAATTTTTTTTGCAAATGACTTCGGACTGTACACTACTGTTTTTACGGCATAATTAAATTATGACCGTAATAAATTTTTGCATGCAACGCACCAACCAGAAAAACAAATGATGATTCAAGACACAACACGTACTGTACTGGAATTCCAGGACAAACAAATACATAATTTAAACGGCAAAAGAAACAGTGACAGTGAAGGAATCGAAATTGAGAAAGTTGGAAAAACTAAAAATGCATCGGAATGCATCATCATCACCGCAGAAGAAAAAGGGACTGTCGCTGGTTCGCGGGTTTGTTCACTTTCGTGAGTCCAGTTACGTTTTTTGCAAATTTTTTTCAGTGAACTTTGACTTTTGAATTGTATGTATCTGTTTTACAGGTCAACGGAATTTGTGTGATCGTCCTGTCATGTCTATTTCTGGATCAATCTGTGAATTTACTGGTTCAGCAGCGACTTGATGAGGCATTTAAAGTGATTCATCGACAACCATTTAAAAATCATAACTGGATGAAGTCAGCAGTTCCTTTGATGGTATCCGCCGTCCTCGGCATTTTAATTGGGATATTTCAATCAATTTCATCTCTAATCTCCTTAATCCTTGATTACTCAAAACATGCTTATGTACGATTTCGATAAACAAGTCATAAAAATATGTCAAATTAAATGATAGCATTTCATTCATCTTCAAATTTATTTTTTTTACTAAATGAATTTTTTTCAGCAAAGGAAACTAGGTTGGCTGATTTGGATCGGAGGTGGGATGTGCGTCTTCATGCTCTCTTGCATCAGCTTCGTCCTCGCCCAAATATTGAAAGCCCACGAGTACCGGGATCCGAATGATAGTGCTTCCTTTTGGACTAATTATCGGTCAGCGGAGAAGGCCACGCATAATTTCGAAGGACACGCTTTCTGTTCCGCTTTGGTTCTCAATTCCGCCTCACTCCTCGGCTGTATGGCAATTGTCGCTGGGAGGGTTTTCCGTCAAACCCACATGGAAAATCATCCCCATCTGCTTCTTGGCATGTGAAAAAAATGTGTTAAAAGTTTGGATGCAGCACCAATTTAAAATGCCTTTCAAGTTCAGCTATGCATTCATCCGACATCTGCAAAACAAAAAAAAATATTGCACTTGAAAATGAAATGATGTTAATTGAATTTTGGATAAAATAATCTTACTTGGGATCTCCAAATGTACAAGTTTTTAAGTCTTTTCAATCTCATCATGGCCAAATACCCGGTGATATCTGTGAACTGAGGTATTCCGTAATTGATGCTGGATAGATTTTTTAATTTCAATGTTCTTAAATCTGTAAGAAAAAATAATAAAAATTGTTCTCATTTCGCCCCAATTCAAATTTTTTAAATTAATTTTATTAAGCTCACATTGAAGACTAGCCAAAGAGAATCCTGTATCGAGCCTTTCCACCCTCACGTGTCGAATTTTATCTTCCGAATAGATCCGTCTACAAATTCCCTCCGGTATTCCTGTCATCACGTAATCGATGCACATGCTCGTCCTACCACCACCGCCCCCTTCTCCATGATTATTATTATTATTCAGATTCACATTCCTAAACGAACCACCGACACTATTCCCATGTAGAAAATTGACACTGAGCTCCTCCAACCGCCATAAGTAGGAGAAGACATCAGATAAGATATCAACGCTCGCAGGTATCACAGTCAAGTCGAGTTTCTTAAGTTGGGGGAATGTTTTTGCAATCTTTGGTATGAGCACGGACTTGCAATTCTCCAACATTTTTGGTAACTTTAGTTCCTCCACAGTGTGGCAGACTTCCTTCCCCGGGAAAAAGGCGTTCCAGCACCGTTCCCAAGAATGACTTTGGAGAATTAATTTCCTCAAAACTGGAAAAGATTTTTTGTAACTGAATTGGAATGGAAGGAGTTTCGTTTCCTCCGCTCCATCCCGACTTGGGAAGATTGTGGATCTCCATTGGGAAATTTCGAGAGTATCTAATTTTGGTAGACAAGGTATCACAAGATCCTCTTCGGAGGCCAACNCTTGCAATTCTCCAACATTTTTGGTAACTTTAGTTCCTCCACAGTGTGGCAGACTTCCTTCCCTGGGAAAAAGGCGTTCCAGCACCGTTCCCAAGAATGACTTTGGAGAATTAATTTCCTCAAAACTGGAAAAGATTTTTTGTAACTGAATTGGAATGGAAGGAGTTTCGTTTCTTCCGCTCCATCCCGACTTGGGAAAATTGTGGATCTCCATTGAGAGATTTCAAGAGTATCTAATTTTGGTAGACAAGGTATCACAAGATCCTCATTCGGAGGCCAACTTCCGTTCTGAAAATCCCGTCATCCATATATTAGTACTGAGGGTCCTCAAAGACCCCGAGAATGTTTCAAAGAATTTTAATGGACTTGTTGCACTACACTGCTCATTTTGGAATCTTAATTGAATGTTCGCAACTTGGAGGAGACCAGCTCGTCCAAGTAACTCGAAATGGTAGTCTTGCAAAGGCAATTTGAGCATGAGTGCGCGGAGGTATCTCAAACTACCGTAGTTTTTTGAGCATGTGACTAGGCTGATGAAGTGGTGCTCAGTCTTGGAAAGATCTGTGTTTTGTAGGATTAAATCCAACCTCTCCAAATTCCCGGAGACTCGGAGCAACTTGTCGAAGAGGATGTGACCCTTCAGGGATTTCCGTGTTTTCCCCAAAGAATATGTCTCCACGGCAGAATAATAGGAATCCGCTGATGGGAGCTCTTCATAATGTAAATGCTTCAAAAGTGGTAACTCAGTCAAACTTGGGAACAAATTATCCTGAGAGGATGATGATGATGTGAGGTGATGTGATTCATCTTGATATGTAATAAATAAAGTGTGAAGAAATTGGGTGCCACAAGTGACAAAAAAAGATTCCAGCGATTGAGATCGGTTCAAGGAAAGTATTGAAGATTGCAATTTTATTTGACGATGGGGGAGCGGGTAAAATGAGGATTGGGCGAGTTTGAGGAAAGTGTCAAACTGTTTCTTCCCATCCCCAAAAAGGAGCATTTGTTTTGATCTTAAGGGAAGGATTTTTGTCGCGTTCCGGCACCACGTGTGGCAGACTAGACGGCATCTCTTCAAATCCGGGAGCTTCAAATACTCGAAAACTGTTTCAACGACCTAGACAAAAAAAAAACATGTCAGATTAAAAACATGTAAAGTCTTAAGTAATTTTTGTTTTCATCTCATAAAAAAGTCATCGTCGCAGCATGAACTGGGCATAAAAATGGGATAAAACAAGATCTTAAAAAATGTGTGCAAAAAACATGCAAACTCGGACTAGGCACATGAGAGCAATGATTTCTTCTTCAAATTTTTTCGTCGATGACTTCATGTAAACAACATAACATCAACGAAAATGATATGTTCCTTTTCTTTTCAATTAAAAAAAATTGTTTTTCTTTGAAAATTACTTCATGTATTTATTTTTGGGATCATGATCATCATGTCATTTTCATAAAAGTATTGACATGAAATCGATCGTGATTGTTTCATTTTCATCACTCCTTCTTCATCATGACTTTATTTTAAGGAGAAGTTATACTTACGTCATCAATAAGTAATGGATTTATGTATGCTCCACCACACACTTCCATTTCCTGTTTCACAAAAATATGGGATTGTCTTGAGGAATGCGATGCTTCTGTTACTTCTGATGATGATATCACAATTACAAATATTAGTGGAAATCCTTCAAGAACCCTCACAATTCACAATCCTCTTAAAAAAATTCCTGAAGATTTATCGCTTATCACGTCACCTTACTCACGTCCAACGTCCATCAAATCAAAATGAACTTGAAGGATGGGTCATAAAAATGGATACACTGAATGGAACTTAATGAATGAAAAATATCATTTTTTTTTCACTAATGAGCTAAGTAGGTTATGCCAAATTCCAATAGTCTTTAACAAGGTGAGGTAGATCATGAATCTTCGATCAAACTCGCAAAAAAAAACTGGTTGGTTTGTAAATCAATTATAAATCGATTAATTGGTTCAGTAGTTTAGTTTAATTCAACTTTAAGCTTCCTGGACTGAACTGGACCTCTACAGTAGACTGTAGAGGTATTTCCTCGATCGTCTTTTCTTTGTCACAGTCACGAGACGAACCGGTGTTCACCTTCTAAATCAGTCACGCCAAGCCAAGTTCATGTATTTTTAGAGTCTATGCGCTTCTTTTCCTCTTGGCCAAATTTTCTTCCAAATTCCTATACATTAAACACTTTTAAAAAAAGAGCTTCTTGTGTTCTTGTACTTTCAGTTGAGAGGATGAATGATGACTGACGACGGACTACTGCCAAACGCAAGTGCTAATCGCTGACATTCAAATTTCACTTCACAAGATTCACAGTGGAATACTAATGGCATGCCATGCCATGGCTTCGTTCATTCGCAAATTTTTTTGTAGCTTCAGCAGCGTAATAATAATAATAGAAATAGTATTAACTCCCGTCACTATAATAGAACTAAAAGTTTGTTGAAAGTAAGAGGCGTAATTTTTTTTTGTTCTATGTTTACCTACAACTTTTATAGTCCTTGCTTTTGGCTATGGCTATTTTTTTCACTACAAAAAAATATATTTTTTGATATGCCTATGCCTACTTGCTTCACTTTACTTTTAATTTTCATGGGTGAAGAGATTTTTGGGTAAGCCCAGTTTTTGCGACATCGAACGCCACTTAAAGCGTGAAAAAAATTGCTCTGCATTGAAAGGAAACTTCTAAGGAAAATGTGAGAAGACAAGATAAGCTCTTTTGTTCTTTGATATGATACGACACGGATGAAACAGAATAAAAAAACTGATTTAAGCTTCGTCTGGTCTGGTCTGGCTTGAAATGAAACTGAAATCTTAGCTTCGCAATTCGCACGATACGATCATGAAATACCTGCACTACGTCAGTTCAGTTTCAATTGTTGTGGTCTCAAATCTCAAAAAAGTTGTTTTTCTTTAGAATTCGTAGTACTCATTCTCGTACGCACAATTTCCTCAAAATCTTTTTGGTGCGTTGATTCAGTTTCAATTGTTGTGGTCTCAAATCTCAAAAAAGTTGTTTTTCTTTAGAATTCGTAGTACTCATTCTCGTACGCACAATTTCCTCAAAATCTTTTTCGTGCGTTCGCTTTGGCTTCACTATCTATTGGCACATTGGCTTGGCTTCATTTCGGTTTCAGAATTTTTTTTATGAGAAAATAAATTCTTGCTGAGTGAGTAAGTAAGTAGTCCTATGGAATTCCAACGTCTGACTCTTCTTAGTTTTTGGGTCGCAATCACAATAATCGCGTCAATCGACGAATGGGAAAATTGTTTTCAATTTTTTTTTTTTTTTGCAACTGAGTCACTGTTTTGGCTAGATTGCTGTAAACTTTGAAGTGTTTTGATGTTGATAAATTAGTTTCATCTTCCATTCAACCAAGTCGATTAGATACTGATGCTATTTATCTTTTGTTGTTGGAGATGATTAAGTGAACGATGAACTGAACCGTATCCATTTTGATGTGATGATAATGAGCTGGGAGCGATGACTTAAGGCCCAGTATAATGATCTATCTGGGATGATGATGCATAGAATTGCATTGCTATACACTACACAAGTGTGATTGTGATTGTGATGATGGGATACATACTAAAACAACTACTGTTTTTGTTAGGACATTTTACGATTTACACTTACACTTGCATTTTTTTTGAGCTCATAAAAAAATCTTTGCCTGAAATTGTTTTACAATGCAATAATATTTCTGCTCCCACTCGACCAAAGCACGATATTTTATCGTGCATTAAACGTGTGCTACTACCTACGTAAAAAAATATAAAAGTGAAGCGTAGAAAAAAAAAGCGGATGGGTTTGGATTTGGATTGAGATTCCTATCGTATCGTATCATACCTATCAGCTATCATCGAATGCTTCTTTTTTTACGATGTGGAACTGAAAATCTAAAAAAAATTGGACAAGAGCAATTCGCTGTCATAAAAAACAGTAGAGATTTATTAAGAAATTGAGCTATTAATGATTTTCATGTGTCCGTCTGTGTGTGTATGTCTGTGGATGATACAGTAACTTTTTATCTTTTCTAGTAGAATTGGTCAACTCTAACGGAAGTGAGTAACGGTTATTTTTTCATAAAAACGAGCGTTGTTTCATCTTGTTCAAAACCTTGAAAACTGAGTAAAACTTTTTACTGTCAACGGCAGGAGACGGTTAAGAGTTTTTTCAATGTGATGTATAGCGCAGCCGTGCTCGAAAAGACATTCTTTGATACCGAGATAAAGGAATTGCAATAATTCACAATTCAATAAATAAAAATTTATTCAATATTTTAAAACCCTCTCAGCTACGTTTTGATGACTTATTTACCACTTTTATTTTTTAGCGCTCAGCGATGTGAAAATTCGTTGTAATGTGTAGCGTAGGTAGTATCGGTAGTCAGTGTCAGTGTTTTACGCTCATCTTATTCCGTAGCAATTTTTTTATGTCTTGATAATCCAAGTCCATGATATACCGTCACCGTCACAAACTATAATTCATTTAAAGAACAATACTTATTACACAGGGGAAGACAATAGAGATGGTTATGGTAACTTCTCTAAAAAATGATGATGATGATGACGTTGACGAAAATCTTTGATTATCATTATCATTATAAATTTATATGAAACATTTTTTTTTGGCTCGGCTTCTTCTAAAGAAGATCTAAAGACGCAAATTTATTTTGAAGTGGAAGACGTCAAACAAATTTTTGCAGCGCAGGAGGCAGAGGCAGGATGTTCAAAGGAAAAAGAGGAGGAAGCAAGTGGAATGGAGTGGAGTAAAGCGAGCCAAGCCAAACCAAGTGCAAGGAGTGTTTTCGCATTCATTATTACCAGCGTCATGTCCCCGAGTAAAAAAATAGCAGAAGATGAAGATGGTCTTTATTTTTCAATAAGAGGCATTAGCATCACCTTAAAAAGGCAATTGCAGAGCTGAAATTACCGTGGAAGAACTCCTACAAAAAATGGCGAGTTTCCAATTTGGCGAATATTGTTAAAATCAAATAAACCCATGCATAAAATTTGCCGAATTTTGGAATTGCCAAATTGACCAACATTCTTCAACTCAGCTCAGGTCGTAGTCGTGTGGCCTGGCCTAACTCTGACTGAGTTGCTTGATGATGACGACTAGCGAAATTTCGCAAAAAAATGCCGGGCCATGTGGTGATGATGTTTGCGTTGATGTTGATATGCGATCATTACTACTTTTAGATATCAGATATGGGACTAAATAATCATATAGAAAATAAGATGCCGTTTTTCTTATAAGAAAAAATCTTCGTCTTGATTATAGTCATTTACTATAATACAGTTTTATGGTGGGTTTGGGTTATAGTAAATATCCTCGCGAAAAAAAATTTCGTGGACTTACATAGGCATATTCTTTCCTAAACATTTTGCTTAGGAATGTGTAATTCAAGTTCGTTATATTGGCCATGGGTATACTGAACACTCACTCACTCAACTTCTTAGCGCCACTTTAGTCATTATATTTGCAAAATTGCAAATCTTTACTTCTTTAAGAAAGTTACAACGGTCGATCTACCCATGCATGTACCTTTGAAAAAATGGAACCGTTACTGTAACAGTTGATATACTAAGACTGAGGAATGTCTTTTGAAGGAGGTGGTTGTGGCGTGGCGTGTCTTGTTGGCTTGGTTTTGTCTGAAGATGTGAGTCGGTTGCTTACCTTGCCTTGCCTTGGCTTTGGCTCCTCCAAAACTTAATTCAAGTAAAAAAAGAGGTTATAATGAGGACTTGTAGTACAGTAATAGTAGTAAATGTAATATAATATTGAATTGAAGTAGCCTCACTCGACCTGATGGTGATTGTGATGGTGAGTGAGTTGCTTTTTTCATGTAAGCCAAAGCAAGTGAAGAAATATTATTCCTTTTTCGTTCTCATGAAAATGTGAGTGATGTCATGTCTCTTCTCTTCTTCTGTTAAATTAAAACATGATGTCATTTTTGACAAACTGCACGTTTTTTACTACACAATTCAATGCAATGCAATTCAAATTGAATGCCATGAAAAAAAAACTGAAGAAAATTATTGCATTCATTGTGGAACATGGAAGCATAAAAAAGAGATTATCCTCGGATACAATACAACTTTACCTGGAGAATGTGAGATATGACTCCAGCTATTCGTAGTAAATCAGGGGAAATTACTGTTTGGATGTTTTTTATAGTGTAATTGCAATTCACAATTGTGCTACACTCACTCAAACCTCAGGTAATTATCGTTCCCCGCTGCTGCAGATGATCAAATCCAAGAAGCTAGTCAATCGAAATGAATGCGAGTGTGTATTTTGCACATTAAAAGTGAATTACGACACGAGTAAAAAAACTAAGCAAAAATGAGATGAGATGATGATCATGAAAATGGAAGTAGGCATTGGAATCGTAAAAAAATCGGGTTTATGTTTTACGTCCACTTAAGTCATATTTTTTTCAGTAAATTGAGCTTCATTCTCTGGAAAAAACTAGTGACTGGACTGAATGCTGTTGGGATTCCAGAAAAATATTTTCTGGAAATCTGAACCCATCATGACTTTTACGACTTTAAAAGTGTGATTTTTAAGAGGGGTTTTGTGCAATGGAATGGACTCGTGTAATTCGACATGTAATGTATTCCTTAAGCTGCTTCAAATGTCTGCACTTTGTCTATCCCATCCCTCCTCTTTTTTTATTGTTTGTTTATTTTTTATTCGGGAGGTTGAAGTTGAGACTCAGGCAGTAATTGGGGATTGTGATCCAATGTAATGTCACGTCATACACGTCAGAGGAAAAAAAATTGGTTTGGGTTGGAGCTGACTTGACTTGACATGAGATTAAAACAAGGCCTAACCTGACTTGGAGGCACAGGATGACTTCATTTCACATCACATCATTTAAATTATCTTCTCATGTTATTTCAAGAAAATTACTAATGAATTTTTCTACAACCACAACCATATTTGTTTTTGTCGGAACGGGAGGGTTGAATCAAGTGGAAAGATAAAAGCGTGTGGGCTAATTCGTTTAAAAAAAAAGAAAATTTGTTTCAGGACAATTCATTCCCGTCATCAGATTTCTACACAGACAGGGAGAAGACAGGATGCAATTTTTCTTGAGATTTTGCTGTGTGGGGATAAGAATGTTTTGCACGTTTTCATGCTCATGCTTTTTAGATGAAATATTATTTTGGGAAATTCAAGAATCTTCCAGAAAATTCATGAACCATGGAATTATACGGATTCATTTCTTGTGAATATAACGGATTTAAAAAATTACGGACCCAAGTAAAAAGTTTAGATCGGACGGCGAAAATTCTTCCTTTGAAAGATTTCTTTTGTGTGAATTTGGATTTGGATATGCTGTCATGTCACCTAAAAAAGAAGTCTAGTTCTCATCAGCGAAACCAACCCATTCATAATCCACAATCCACGTAATCGTGTCGTTCCTTCGTGGTCGCTTGATTACGAATTACACGAGAAGGTGACTACTCTTAATGAACATTTTTAGCATAAAACATTTGTTCAGCAAGGGTTGGATACTTTCAGCAAAGTTTGGGTATCGGTCTTTGAATTTTTAATCCGAATAAAAATTTAGCAGCAAGCGCATGATCAGCAAAGGTTGAGAAAATTTCAGTAAAGGTTCGGTCTTCCATTTGGATATGCTGTCATGTCACCTCAAAAAGAAGTCTAGTTCTCATCAGTGAAACCAACCCATTCATAATCCACAATCCACGTAATCGTGTCGTTCCTTCGTGGTCGCTTGATTACGAATTACACGAGAAGGTGACTACTCTTAATGAACTGAAAAGAAGTTGATTACCCGTCGTGGTTTTCGTTTTAGTTGGCAAAAAAAGAAAGAAGATGAATGATTTGAAGGTGAGTAACGAAAGATGAGTTCATCACCTTTCATTGAACTATGAACCACAAACCACAACGTTCTAAGACCATAATAATTTCTAAATTCTGAAGCAAAATTATGACAAAAAAACGTTATTTTCAGAATTCTGAAAATCTCAACATGTCAGGTGACTTTAGGATTACCGGCTCATCTCATGGGTCACAAGATGATGATTATATAGCACAATTTCCACTTTCTTGCGCAATAAAAATCTTTTGAATGGAACCGAAGAAAGAAGTTAAATGGGATTTTTTATGAGACACTTTAGCGCAATAAAAAGTCATAAAAAAAGTTTAGAATTGCGAATTGAATTACCCGAAGCTATGTGAAATCGCTGTAATTTACATTTACAATTTCTCAAGAATTTTTTTTGGTCTTGGTCCGAATTCCTGCAGTTTTAATATGAGTGGTCCAACTCTACTGCGCTGATTTATGAAACATTTCGACTTTGGAGACAAGATTAAATGACTGGAATGTCTTGTGACTGACCAGGCGAGTCATTAATCATTTCATGGAGTGGAGAGAGATATGCATGACGTGGTCATGATTCCTCATGATTTGTTACCCATTTTGCTGATTGAGAGCCACCAGACTCCGCACCATATTTAGGAGTCAAACTAATTTAATATTAATTTAATTATGCATATTTCATCCACATCTCATTATCTATTTATCCTGTCATTAATGCTAAAATAATCGGAAATT
>JAHZMX010000387.1:0-27205 GCA_027743895.1 Seira musarum
ATATATGGGAATCCACAGTAAAAACTGTTTTGAAGAATTCGACATGTATGTGGTTGGGAGAACTGGTCGGATAATTCCTTGACCCTGAACCCCATCCAGTGTTTTAGCAGTTTCAGAATGGTATGAACAATAGTTCAAGCATACTGAAACGCTTCAGCTGTCGGTATATCCTCAAAGTCTTCCATTAACTTTTTAATGGCTCCAGTGGCAAAAAACTTACAATTCCATTTAGACACATTAGTGCCGCTAAATGCAATTTGAAAAGTACATTTTAGTAAAGTAGTGGATTCTCACTGTAAAAACGCAAGTATTGACTTTTGACACCTTTGCAAGAAATGTGAAGGTAAATTGCACTATAAGTACTCGTGAAAACCTGTGCCTCTTCATACATGTTTGAAAGAATATTAATAATGATCTTCAATTGGCAAATGATGAATCAAATTGTGTACTCTTTAAATCTTAAGAGCTTCTGGAAAAAAATATTGGACGAGTAGATTTCAGATTTTCTCGAACCACAGTGAGTGGCAATTGTCTTCGCTTTGAAAACAAAAGACGCTTCTGAAAAGTTGAGAAAAGTACCTTGCCTTTAGCTTTTGACGTTTTCTTGGGTTATATGTACTGATTGTGATTAGTACAACGAGTTTAATGAGCCAGAAATAATAATAGCTGGAGTCCAACAACCCAAGCCACTGCATTTGAGATCAACAATGCGTTTCGTCATCATTCAGGATGATGATGATCATCATCATCTTTTATATCGCTCCTTTCTTGCACTTTCTGGAGCCGTTTGATTCTCGAGGGCTGAACAAGATTCACTATTACTACTACTGAAATTATGGGATAATTAAGGTGCATCGTCGAAAAAAAGACGTACTACATGATAAACAGCTATAGCAAAGAAAATGTGAAAACACCTGCATATAAAAGAAGCTTAAGTATATAGCATTTAATAGCTATTTTCAAGAGCATGGTTCCATGAATCCACTGACCAATAGAATAAAGAAAAGTTTCAACGCAAAAGTTATATTAGCTTCATTGTTTTTATATGAATTCTGGCTCTGGCTCAACAACATGTGAAAACATGCGTAATATACTGCCGACATGACGTGCTGATGCTGAATGTTGAATACGGAACACGGACTTGCATCGCGTAATGACATTCACTAGTATTACATATATAAAAAAAACTCTCGATATTTTCCACGGGATTAAAAAAGACAATTGGAGAGACCACTGACCGAAGAGAAATGGCAACAAAAAATGGACATGCTTTCATGCACTGCATCATGCCTGCATCGTCAGTCAGCTCAGTGCTGCTTTTTGATACAATTTTTCGATACAACATGAAAAAAATACTCGGCCAAGAAGAAGTCCCAATTATCATTTTCTTGCTTGCAAGAACATAGATTATCTTGTGTGTATTTACAACATGAAAAATTCTTTCGTTCCAGTTCACTCTCTCACGGACGAGATTGGAAGAAACGACAGTAATTGCATATTATTTTTATGGAAGAAGTTGAAATCTAAATAACCTGGAAAGATGAATTGATGCAAGAGTTTAAGTTTAAAGAATGCGGCTTTTGACTTAAGAAGGTAGAGTTAAATTTAAGCGAACGGTGGACGATTTCATGTAATTTTGGAGTCTTCAATCGTAAAAAAGACCGTGTAATAAATCCAACTGATGAGATATTAAAAAGGCGGACAGAGAAGAAGAAGGAGAACTAGTAAAAATATGTCGCTTTTGCCTCATGAAACTTTCAAATCACTTCAGTCAGTGGTCTAGTATGTCGTGATTTCAAATAAGGTATTACATATTTCACTTGTGGAAAAAAACAGGTGCAGGGTGTTAATAGAGCGAGTAGCCTATATATTTTATATTTGTAGAAAATGATCGGTTAAGCTATCGACCAAGAGATTTTGATAAGAAAAAGCGTAATGCAGACGAGAGACCAGACCAGACAGATAAGTGGAGTGCATTGTGTTGCAGCACGCAATTGTCTTGTTCAAATCGAATCCTCCTAGATGCATCTCTCTTCACTCAAGGAATCTTATATGAACTGAGTTTTAAAAAAATTGTTGTGAAGCCTTTGTGTTTGGTTTGCTTTAAGGTTTTACTAAACAATCAATATCATATTATATCTATATTATATGTTCCTTAATATAACCTCTTTAACAGGTGCATATTTTATCAATGATGTTTAGGCTCTTACGTGATGCATCTAAAATCTTGCATCACTGCACTGATAGTGAGAAGGTCTACCTCATCATGAGTGTAAAGTTGTTAAGAAAAAAACCTACTTTCGAAGTCAATCTTCATCTCAAAATACCTTGTAAACTTGGATTACTAGACAGATTGAAAGGATGACAGAAGAAAAAGAAGAAGACTTTTAAAAGAGTCAAGTCAGGATAAAGGGTAAAAAAGTAGTTTATAGGTTTCCCTACTGCCCTGCAGTCTCATAATAATCATGCTCATCATCATAAACTAAAAACAACCCCTTTAATGATAGCATGGAACATTCGGGGTTATTTTTTCCTTGAAATACAATTCTTCACTGTTCGCATGGTTGTATTTACTGAAGAACTTGTGGCTTGGCTTGAGGAGAATATGGCTAGACATCTTACCAACATCAGACCAAGCTTACATAATTATTGTGATTCCCGCAAGGAATCAACCACTTTACTACTAGCTTTGCTTCATGGTAAAGGAGAAGAATATCTTTGAACATGAATATTTTGTAAACAACATGCACTAAATTTTCCATGCAATGAGGAGGCGACAGGTTGTAGTAGTAACAGTCCGGCTTCTGAATATGTAATGTATTGTAATTCTAAGATTTCCTACTTTCTTCAAGAAAATCATTTTAAAAAGATCTACTTGTTCACACAAGCGAAATTAAGGTTATCATTTTTTTTTAAATTATCTTGTGCATGCATAATGCAAGTAGTTGTATTACCTCACATCAGGTATTCCTCGTTCTTGAAGGAAGGTAGATATGTAAAGCAGGTGCTCTTTCATAATACATGTTCTAGAAACATGTACATTTCATCAAGATTTGTCTGGTATCGGTGACCTGGCTCTGACTACTGAACTGGATTTTTTAAAATGCATTTACACATGCAACATAAGATATTATTAAATCTTCGTCATTGTTATCGACGGTACCATTCACGCAGGTTGTTCTACATGCACGCATTGTGATGCTGCTGCACCTAAATGCTTTGAATATGAAGCTTTCATTTTTTAGGATCTTTCTGGAGAGAACCATGATCCTTTATTGTGGCCTTCACAGAGATTACCTTAAATTAAAAGGGATCTATTCACGTCAAACTCATTTAATATTTGTGCTACTGCACTTTCATGATGTTCCCTTTGATGTGTAATGATTCAATCAATCGCAGACCAAGCCAATTATAATGGTCATACAGATTTGATGAGCAAAAAAGGGAAGAAAAAATAATTTGATAAATATTTTTTTCTGGTTGAGAATGACAAGATTCTGGAAATTAAGCAAGAAAAATTTCGATGATGAGCATCAAACGTCACAAGCTGAAAACTGCATTAAGAAAACAATCAAAAGTTCTAGTCACGATGTTTAAAAAACAAAAGAAAATCCAATTTCGTTTTTTCTAAGTTTATTGTGAGTTTGACAATAAAAAATCGTCGAAGTAAAGATTCCCACATGATGATGATTTTGCTTCTTGCAGGAGGAGGATAAAAGATGATTTTGTATTATTTTTGGCCTAAGAAGATGCATTTTCATTTACAATCAAAGAAGGAAAAAGGGTTTATTATTTAGAAAAAAATTAATCTCTTTTTATTATTCACCAAAAAAAAACTTGGAAGAAAGATGAAACGTTATCGTCTTTTTTTGTTCACCACTTAAACCAAATTACCGTAAAAGAGAGCGTTGGGTAAGATCTCCAAATCTTATTCTTGTGACCCTCATGGATGGTTCGAGTTTGGGACAATGTCGTCATTTTGTACCGACCAAAACATCCATTTCTATTTCCCCATCACATTTACTACAACTATGTACAACCTCCGTCCAAGACGTGGATGTGAGTGTTAAAAACTGATTTGGGGAAACCTCCTACAGTGAACGTTTCTCTCGTCACATTTGCCTGGTCTTTTGTTGTCAACATATTCGTGTCTTCTTTCGTCATCATCCTTCTCAGCTCACAGCTCGTTCAACTATTTAAAAAAGCTCTTTAGTGTTAACTGAGCAAGCTCCTTTTGCATCATTTCTCTTCTTTCGATTTGAAATCTCATTGTCCCTCTTCGTCATTCAGATCTTCTTGTCTCATTTCTTTTCTTCCGGAATGCCTCCCTTATGGCCTGTTGAAAGAAGAAAAGTTGTCGTGATTCCTCCTTCGCTTACTTCTCTTTACTTGTGAGTCCCGAACAAAAAACGAAAAAGGGTGTGTGAATGTCGCCGTTTTATCCAAGTGTGTGCTTGCATACAAAAGAGGATTCCATCCATCCCAAGTCTTACATTATCTTGTCCTATTTAGTAAAGAAATATATTAGAAAAATAAGCTGAATTTATGTGTATAGTATTTCATCCCCACAGTCATAATAACGCTAACTGGGCATTATTACATGAAAAAGATCCCATGTCGAGTTCGATGTGGAAAGAGCAAAAAATTGTTTTTTGAAACCGTACTTACCTACGCCTTTACATAAAGAGCGTCTAAAGAAAATTGCCAACGGAGAGATGTAATAGCATTTTTAAATCTTTCAATTTATAATAGATTTTTTATGTAACCCTTTGATATGAATCGAGTTCGAGGAGATCGTGTTTCAAGTTTTAAAAATGAAAATGATGGCATTGTTCGAAGACGAGAGAGGAAGATGCAATGAAGAAAAAAAAATCTCTCCAGGGAGGTTTTGCAATCCAGTCAAATCAACTTATTGTCATCAGCTTTTTTTCATCATCATCATGGCTATGACGAAGAAACTTACAGCCACCACTTACCTCAAAACTCAACCCGATCCGTTTACCCTTTGAAAGTGAATTATACAGAGGAAAGGAAAAACGAGAGATAAAAGACAATTTTTTCTTGATATGAAGTGGCAAGGCCATTTTACATTTTCTTGTGCTTTGTCATCTTATTTCCTTCGTGTATGATAGCGTTGTTGTTATTGTGAGAAGTTGTTACGTAATCTGAGGGCGTCTGTATTCTCTGGCGATGGCAAATCTCGTCAAAATGCCGTCGTCGGTTGCTAGCCGCGCATTGTCGCGGCCAGTTCCATCTGTGAAAACTCGTTTTTCTTCTTATTTTCTAGCAATGGGAAATAAAACAGCAGAAATATTTTTAAAAAATAAATTTTATGTTTCCTTTAAGTCAAATATTTGCATTTGCAACAAAAAATGCAGCCTAAGCTATGTGAAACTATGAAATCTTTTTGTTATCAATATAATGTGCGATTATAAAATGAATGAATTGGTCTAGTCCAGCTTGACTTTTTTCCCGACGAGACGACAGACACTTTTATCAACAACCACAAAAAAACGTTTCTTTAGTGTTTGTGAGTACCGCTCCCGCTTCTAGCTACTAACTTTCAATTTTACTTCCTGGATAATCCTCTTGACAAAGAGGAAGCACATAAAAATTTAATTTATTGTTTGCTTTCACATAGCTCTGCAATATTTGACTCGTTTTCCATTGTTCATAGTTTTCAAGACGGATCGAAAACATGACATAACAATTTTCATTTACTGAAGCCATATATCCATAAGAAAAAAAAATACGAAATCTTCCTAGAACCGAACTTTTTTTGCCCAGTTCAATCAATAATCCTTCAGTACTTAAAATTCATTGCCTCTTCAACTTAAGCTCTGACTGAGTTTATGAATTCACTTCCCCTAAGGCATTTAAAGTCGCAAACGAATGCTCGAGACACAGGATCAGGGTATGCATAAATATATTGCAAAATTTCATTTTTTAAAACTCTTCCCTAAGTCCATCTCGTACGAGTTAAACACGAATCGAACAAAATTAAAAATGTCTAAATGGAACGAATTCAATTTCTTTTTGCCCGTGCTTAAGCTGATTAGCTAATGTACTTAGGATTCAAAAATTCGAGAGAAACTTGCGGATGTCTGCTACAGCTATAACTGACATCATAGCCAATCGACCACACAGATATACGATTTTTTTAACGAAATTAAAGTCGTTAGTCAATCGGGGATTGCTTCTTACCTAAGCATCTTCTACAAGTTTGGTAGAGCATCATCATCTTCTTTAAGGCATTCATCATACTTCACATGATTTGATGATCATTGCATTATTGCAATCCACCAGATGACAATTGACAGGTTACAATAATTCTCGTTTTTATATCTTCTTTGCAATTGGCAATAAAAGGATGACCCATGCATGCGCTAAAGGTAGTTTTTTTTTGTATGTAGAAATCCATATAGAACTTGTTACAACTCAGAAATATCATCACAAATTGGCTTTTATTACTATGTTACATCGTAATTCGTAACAGCTGTAAAAATGAGAAACCATTAAATGAAGATTTCTTTTCAAATTAATAAGTTTCGCTTTCCATTGGGCATTGAGTTCAATTTAAATGACTGAGCTGAACTGAACAATATGAATGGGTTTAGTTTACGGGAGATTATGAAAGTACTCATCATATTATAAGCATGATGTTACGCACATTACCTATCTATGAATATTCATTGCGGGCATGTGCATCGACTTTAAGTGAGCCATTAAATAATCTCTGAAATAATTTGTGGAACGTAGACGATGAGCAAAACAGATAAATTTATTGGCCGTACATGAGGCACTTAAGAGAATTCAATCTCTATTTCAAATGAGCACTGGTAATAATATTATTGTACAATCTTATCATTAAATTGTGCTTGTGGTTGACCATAAAAAAGTAAAAGGATGACAGGGAATGGCAGATTCATGGAAAGTTCTCATTAAAACGTTCTGGGAGAGAGTGAAACAAAACTCAACTTTATTGTCTATGCGATTAAAAAAGGCACGTTAGGTTACATGATATCTTCATGCTTTGGTCGTGAGTTCAAAATTTTCAAGTGACTAACTAAAGTGTACAAGACGCAAAAAAATTTACATTCATTCTTAATTTTTATGCAAGTAAATTATCTATGCATTTTTGTTGGTGCACGTTATGAATTCCTGGTTTACTGTTAGTCACGATGTCACCTTCCCCTCCCCATCAGCCTATGAGTCTATGGTTTTAGGAAGTTAATCCGACTTTCTCCTATTTTTATACCGAACATGGCACGAATTCAATGTTTTAGCAATTTCCTTGCTCGGGAGCTTAAAACTAAAAGTCCTTATCTTTAAGACTGAAAAATCTTAATCGTGATCGATGTTCATGCAACGTTTTACGACAAGAGTGTGGATTACCCTACCACACAATATCATGTCATGTCACAATGAATATGAAGAGATGTTAAACCAAAGAGGGTTTCGTATGATTGCTCTCATTTTCTTTTTTTGGAGACAATCTTGCAGAGTTTTAAGCTTAATAACTAAATTCTAGTTGTACTAAGTTTGGCCTGGGCCCGAACTTCCTCTCGCACGTGCGCTTGGTTTGCCCTGCATTGTATTACAATAATATTTTAGGGTTCATAACCTTTCTGTAAACTATGGTCTCATATTGATTGTTACGGTGCCCGTAGAAGGACAAAAGACGGTCATGAGTTTCATACTGTGACGAGAGATATAGAAAGAAGAAGACAACAATACAACGTAACCCGAGGAAAACAGCGTGATTGCTGATCTCTGTATGCGTCGTTTCTTGACTTGTAATCAAAATAATATGTTATAATGATCATCATTATGGTCAAAGGTACAGACAAACAATCTCGAGAGTTATTGATGTAGCTATTTTTAGGTACATGAAAGTCATGTTCGTCAGTTCAAAACATAAAATGTCAAATAACTAAAATAAGTTGCTCATAATATGCCTGAGAGAGAAATCAACTCTCGTGAAATAGATTAAAGTATTATTGCCTAATGACGTTTTTATCAATTTATATACACTTGGATTACGTTCGCATCCTGTCGAATCATCTTTAATTGCTTCATGTTTTCAAGGCTTAAAATAAATAGAAAGTGAATCTCCTCGTTTTCACAAAATGAATCCTAAAAAACAAATAAAGCTGTAAGTAAATGGCATGCATGTGCAAATACGAATGAAATTCAGGTACAAAGCATAATGATGCTGAAGGAGAAGTACCGGAACTCACCAATTGCAACTTTAAGAAAAAAAGATTTTTTTTCGTTTTCCGTTCTCTCACTTTAAATCATCTTTTAAAGGTGTGACAGAGAAAAAGTCATGTTTCAAAATCCAATAAATTCAGCCGTACATCCACTTGCACAGGAAGACACGCGTGATATTGTCCCGAAACTTCCCATAGAACATCTGCTGTCCAATTCCTCTCAAACAACAGATTTTTTCTCTTGAGAAAGAAATAAAATTGTTGAGATTCATGTATAAAATCTGCAAAAATATATTTTTTATGTACTTAAGTATTAAGGAAGTTGAGTTGAAGTACATCGAAACATTCATGCACGTAATTTCGTATTATGTTCAAGTTCCATTCGGAAACACTTATGACTCTCATCTAATTTGTTCTCTCTCTCTCTCTCTCCTTTTCTTTCACTCCCAGCAAAAGCGAAGAGAGCAACTCACAAAACACATTTCATAATGATGGTGGTGGTATGCTCAAAAGATGATGATGATGACTGTCGAAAGTGGTTGGTTGTGTTGTTAAATCGGCCATCATTCACTCCTCTCTTTCTCTTCCGTTGTTCGTCGGACTCGCACTCATTGTCAGCTTTTCCGACGTGATTTCAAGCATTACACATTTTGATTACTAGGCGTGCATTTTTTTGTTCTATGATGGTCTGTTTCTGCTCCAACTCTGCTTTCGTCTGGTCCCTGTACAATCTGAGGTTGTAGGGGTTTGAGTAGCAGAAGAAAAAGAGCACTCCATCCATAAGGAGAACTTTTCAGGCAGATGCAAAGTTGCTCTGCCAATAATAATATCATCATCCCCTTGTTTACCTGGCCATTATCATCCGGCAGGCCAGGTACAAGAACGAGGCAGATGTCCTAATACTGCTGAACATCTGACGAGATTACACATTTTCATTCTTTTTTTTAGTGAAATATGAAGCAGGGGAAATACGCATGAACTGTGAAATGAGCAACGCAACACACTGGTATTGGTATTGTTCAGTTGCTGCTGATGCTGTCACGGCTGCAAGCTGAAACTGGGGCTAGAATAAGCCCATAGCGCACAACACCGTTGTAATTGAAGACACCAGATTTTTAAACCATTTAAATTAAATTCCCTTTCCATAAAAATCATTAAAACGGCACACCTTTTTCAAAAGTTTATGATGTTCTGGTACAATGTCTGGAATGCTGTATCCTGATTAACCCCACGATAAACGATAACCGTGCTGGAGAAGGAAGTGTGCTGTTCCATGTTTTTNTTTAAATTAAACTCCCTTTCCATAAAAATCATTAAAACGGCACACCTTTTTCAAAAGTTTATGATGTTCTGGTACAATGTCTGGAATGCTGTATCCTGATTAACCCCACAATAGACGATAAACGTGCTGGAGTAGGAAGTGTGCTGTTCCATGTTTTTTGTCCAAATTATGAGCATCATTTGAGCTAAATCATCCACAATTTTGAGTTGTTCCTGGAGTGAGGAGAAATTGATATACTCCCTTTAGTACTTAGGAGGTCTCTGAATCTTCTCCGGATGAGCTTTAACGAGAAAGCCAAATTCCTTCCAAGTGAATATAAAAACCAAGCAAATAAATTTGTGAATATCACATCAACCAAAATGGAAAAGACAAAGTACACACAGGCAAAAAAGGGGTTTTGTACGACCACATAAAATAAAATAAATGTTTCGTTTTCTCATACCGTACCTAAAAATATGTAGGTACGATTTCGATATTTTTTCTTAAAGAAGGAGGTGGATGAGAAACTTGTCAGTCAGGGAAAGAGATAACAACACGCCTTTTTTCTGCAGGTCCCTACTCCCTACCTCTAAGTTAAACATGCTATAAAGGAATGTGATGTTTTAAGTCTATTTTGCTCCTCGGTAAATACGCTTTTTAAATCCCAACACGGTAATTAGTTGGGTGTATCTTTATTGCATTATATAGTTTAGCTAGCGCGTTATCTTTTCTTAAAAAAAATAACTTTTACTGCCTTGTTTGGCTTGCTCTGCAGCAATTTTGCTTGTTGTTCGGTTCATTCTTCCATCGAAAAAAAATGCTAAAAACTGGTAACCAAAACAAGAGTATTAAAATGCATAACGGTAAGACATGTCTCCTCCAGCTGGAAGGTAATTTCTTCTCGAAGAAAATCTCCTTAACTATGCATAATAACGAGCGGTAATGGCTTTCAAAAAGTCGTCCATAGACCCTAAACTACACGTTATAAGCAACTTTCCTTTTTGATTCATTGCATTGAGTGGGCCGCATTTTATTGTGAACTAGAAACTGTACTGGGATGGGATGATTGAAACCGTTGCAGTTTCTTCTGCAGTTTACATAGTTCAGTTTCATAGTCAGTTTGCATTCTTCATAGTAGTCTGAAGGCCAACCAGTTCATTGTTTCGCAAAAATCAATGGCTCTACATTTTTTTTCATGGATGATGACTGATGATGACTGTTCGACCCAAATGTTGACGGAACGAATGGTATCATCAAAATCGATCTAAAGCGTATAGAATTGTGAACAGTAGCTGCTGTACCTTGGTTTACCGCCTCAAAAGCAAAGCCTTAAGTTTAGGACTTGGCGTTTCAATTGAAAACAAAGACCAATTTTTATTTGGCAAGGTTCCTGTGTGACATGTGATGGAATAGACTAGAGAGCGCAATTTGACGATTACAATCTCTATATTGTCTCCATTAAGCCAGAGGATTATTTTTGCGAATCCCGTTGTCCATCTCATTAAATGAAGTCATTGAAATTAGTTCTGCCATTCAAGATTATTATCGGATAAATCATTGCAACTTTTTTTATTATTGATCGACATGTGACAATAATCAGAGGCAAACTTTGGTGATTGTACAATCAGAATGTGTTCATATTATTGGCAGCTGAATTTAAGGAAACAAGGGCTTGACCTAACAGCTGGTTACTTCGTTCGTAGTAATTCTAATGGCGGAACAGATAAATTAGTTTTTTTTCCTAACCGAGACTCAGACTATAAGCGAGTGTTCATTTTCAGAAAGGAAATCTTTTGCAAATGAAAAAAGCCTTTCCTTTGCATTCATTATGATTGTAGGGATCGAGCACACAGCAGGAAGAAAATAAGCAAGTCAGCATTGTTTACCCAAAGAGTTGTAGTTGTGCCTACTTAAAAGGTTGCCTCCTGACTGACTTCGTCGTACGTACAGTTGAAAACAGTTAAACTGGGTAAGGCAGATGCAGACAATCAAGATCAGGGTCACCAATGTTTTCATTATGCATTCGTTAAATTGTATGTAAGTGAGCAGAGCCGAGCTTATACGCATCGGTGAAGGAAGCTACGTTAAATTATTTAAAAGGAACAGATCCGTACAAATAGTCAATTTGTAGAGCGATTGTTGTAGTTGTAGCGAAGAGGGAAGATCAAGAAAGGGCAGAGAAGTAAGCTTCGTCATGCCCTATGCATGTCCACCCAAACGAAAGCGATTTGAATGCGTTTAATTTTTTAAGAAAAAAAAATCCATTGCGAATTTTCTTTTCTTGTCTTGTGTCCCAATCAAGGGCCATCAAAGAATTTATCATCATTCATTCATTCATATGCATTCTTCTGAAAAAGGGAAGCGTGGACAATTCTCTGTATTAGAGCGAGGAAACTGGGCCCCATCCATTTTTTCCTACACTCAATTCAATACTACCTTTGTGTATTATTAATTTTGAATCAAATTGTTGTAGTTTCATTTCACTTTGTAATTCAGCCATGCATCATAAAAAACTATATTATGTTGATTATGTTGAGGGCAGTGCAGTGCAAAAAGAATTTCAAGCTTTTTAATGATTCGCTCTATTCCAAGTCAATTAAGCTTCAGTTCGGTTACAATATTAATGCATTTATTTTTATGGCTCTGACTGCAGCGTAGTAAGGTGACTGATGATATATACTTTTATCGCTTTTGTGCGTCATCCTTTGCATACCAACTCAACTCCCTAGCAAGATTTTTTTTGTTATGTTAATCTCATTTCCCTTTTCAGGAGAAGTAAAACTCACAATTTCATTTCGCGAGAAATACCGCGTGGTACTTGGCGGTGGCGGTTGGATGCGGTGCAGTAGTGGCAAAAAAATGATGCATTAAATATTAATGGAGGGCCCACAATATCCCATTTTTATGAGGATGACGATGTTGATGAGAATCATCAGCACCAGAGAGAGTTTTTAGCAGAAGTGTGTTATCCCTTGACTATGAATTAGCAAGATTATTTCTTTTCCTTTTCAGTTATGTCGTGATACATTTCATTCTCTTTTAAATAAAAGTTTTACAAATATGTCTCATCTGAAGAAATATTATTATTTCATTGAAGATAAGTACCTACCTATTAAAAATTAGCTTGCCACATAGATACAGAATAGAATGAAGGTGGGACCATTCAAAGGCCAAAGACTTATGCCTTTAGAGAGTTTTATAAGGTGAAATTGAAAACATGTCGTTTATTTTTCTAATAATAAGGAGCCAATGTGTGGCTTGGTACAAAAACCATCAGAGTTTTTTCTTTTGTTTAAAAATCATTTCCTGGTTATATAAAAAGTAAGAATTTAAATATGGATGAGTCCAACAAAAAGACTTATTCATAAATATTTTTGAATTGTTTGACTTAAAGCACTCTTCTTCTCATTTAATTGCTAATACCTCTTCATTTCATACAAAAGAAATGAGTTAAAAGCCCAAGTGTCACTTCCGTTACCTATTATCACAGTTTACTTTTTCATGCATTAATTGTTTTGCTAAGCCTTTTACAATCACTTGCTAAAAAATCTTATCTGTCATGATGTTGTATAAAATATTACGAAATTTTACAAAAAGTGAATTAATGCATAATAATAATTATTAAATTAAATTCGAACCTTTAATTTTTATGCATACATATTTCATTCAAAACATGCCGATGTTTTAATCCCGCTTTTTGATCACTCTTTTTGAGAAAAACAACTCCTTCTTGCTAAAATATTTATCAACCGAACCTCACGACTTCTCCTCCCGTTTACACACGCGCGCTCTCATGTAATGAATAGGGGCGCCCATATAAACTACAGTAATTCTTTTTCAGCGAATGAATATTATCATAACAAATTAAGTCTTTGAAAAACACTTCAGGAGAGCCAGTGCCACTAGTACTACCACTACTCGTGTTTCACTCAACTTTATTATATCAACATTACATTATTATATGTACCTACATTTCTTCACTTATGAAGTAAGGAAGCTGAGAATCACGATAAAGTAGTAGGCAGGCAGGCATGTTCCTCCGAGAGTTTCAGAATTTTTGAGCGCATTTTCATTTTCTATCGCTTTCATCATCATTACAAATGCTAAAAGGATTCTTGCCAAACTCTTCTTTTTACTTGGCTGTCATACAAAACTTGAGTTATTTCGTGTATTAAAGAAATGCATACTTTGTTTGTTGTACATGGAGTACCGAGTACCTACTCAACTTACTTGCATAACGCTATACAGCTAAACACAGAGAGCTCATCACCATTATCATCATGAAAAGTTACTAAACACGTGTCATTTCTTTTTTTACTTCCATAAACTCAAATATCACTTTTGTAAAAAAGGCCTTGACTTGAAGAAACGCATGTGATGTAGCTACCCACTTATGCCTCATCTAAAAATCTCTGTTTAGTTTAGGACACGCATAAAAATGAAGAGAAGAGTCAACTAACTCATTTCTCTTCTCAGGAAAATTCCTCTTTTTATCCAAAAGTGTGCAACAACTCACCTTAACTATCATTGGCTGAGTATTTTTCCACAAATGGGGAAAAAAGAAAAAAGATATGTACTCAGGATTAAAGAAAATAATGCATTCATAGTTGAACACTTTACAAGGACATTTTTCCAACAGAGACTCTCCCTGGAATCTGCAGTTTATCATGAGTCAAATGGCAGGGAAAACAAGGCAGGAAGAGCATAAATACCCAGTCGAGTCGAATGAGTCGGATAAGAGAAGAAAAAAACACAAGTGAATAAATTACGATGAGGGGTTTCAATTGCAATGAAACGCATGAAAAAAGTCAGGTTTTTGTTCTATAATAGTAATTGCACGCATGATATGTAGGTACTTAAGCGTCACAAGTGAATTTATTGGTAATACATCTTGGCGAAGAAAACGAACATGTTTTACGATAAGAAACAGGAGAAACAACATGGTCAACGCAGCTTGCTTAACAATATCTCCATGAGGGAGATAGAGGAGCAGGTAGGATGATAATATCCATTTCTGAATATTTCTTATTCATTTGAAATCGTGATTTGACTTTTGTTCTATTATCATTACTCTTTGAGATTTGAATGCAATAAGCAAAAACATAATCTCGTGAAAAAATGTGCGTCTTTTCCCGTCGTACTTTGCAGAAGGTATCAGTATACAGTATTGCATTTTAAAAGTGCATTATGCGTTCAATGCCTACTAACAAAAAAAAACAAAAATTCATGCGTGCCCACCACCACCGCAACAACAACAATCACCGCCGACCGGCTCACAATCATACCCTCATTATCATCATGGACAACAAAACAGGAATATGACCACCGTTTCATGACTGAAGGAAATACTTTTCTTGTATTATTTTACGTATTTTTATGCAGCATCTGATGGATGAAGGGCTTTTAGGAGATATCTTATTTCGACGATTATTTTGAAATCGACGCATTTTTTAGTTTTGGTATTTTCTATTCAACTCTATGAAAGCAATTTTAAAAACATTCTATACATGTCCTTCAAAATGATAAGCGCATATGTATATTCAAAGTAACTGAGAATACCAAACGCATACTCTGTAATGTTGGTTCATTTTTGCGTAACGCACAATTTTACAATTTAAGCTCAAAGCCCCAAGCTGTGCGGAATATTCTTCAAATTTTGATGGTGTTTTCCTAAAGGTCACCTTTGAGTCCAAAACCCCAAGACGCTGTGAGTTGCCTGAGTAGTTTTGAAATTGAACTTCAAAGTTGGTTTGGTTTGGTTTATTGTCAAATTCTGAATGAATGTTACTTTGTTCCTTGAGCATATCATATCGGCTCGGGAAATCTTATTTTTCGACGTATGTCAAAAAAGTCATTTATTTTCTCGGACTGAAATCATAATATCAGAGGAAGGGGAGCGACAGGACAAGCCGGCGGTAAGCGATGGGCAGGAAGACATACGCAAAATAGGTAAAATTATGCGTAGGTAAGAATGCCAAAATGAAAAATGACCTTTTTTGCATAATGCGTGAAGGTTAGTTCGTGCATCAACGAACAGGCGAGACCAGGCACGAGCAATAACCGATAGCCACGACAATCATTACATTTATGAAAATGCATTAGAATTATGTATGTATTCCTCTCAAAATAATAACGAAAAAAAGGTGATTGCTTGTCGGGCTTTGCGGCAAATCCAGAACAATTGGGAGTTCATCACATGTGGCCTACCAAACGACGATGTCTGTTATCGGACCGGTTATACTGATAAATGAATATAACTTTGTTTTTGGTATATAATCCTAAAACACAATCTATGTCACATTCTCAAATTGTGGACTATGAACTATTTAGGATAACGGCGTGCATCTTTCGAGTGAATAGTGAATCAATAAAAAAATTAATTCTATAATCCAAAAAATGGCAAGTATAAGTAAGCACAAAGAATGAGGGCAAAATATAAAAAAAGTGAAAGGAAACGAAAATAAATAGTCTTTATTTTCTTATACTTTTATCCAGGTAATTTCGCAAAGTAGATATCCACAAAAGGAACTGGCAATTCGTTACCACTCTGACATCTTTCAGTCCAGAAAAACTCATTTTGTGGCTGGTGCGTTCACTCTAACTAACATGATAGAAAATTTTCACTTGAAATAATGAGTTGTCAGCAGCAGCAGTGGTTCCAGCGTGTACCAGGGTGTCTGATTAGACCCTAGTTTTACTTAAGAAAATACTTCTTTTTATTTCCGAAAGTATCACTCAAGCACAAGAACCCGTGTGGCTGGATTAGGATAGTTTCTTAGAAATAGAATACCGGAAAATGTTTAGGGGATAGAAACATATATCTGAACATGTAATCATAATCGATAAGCAAAATAGGCATCATTACTGGTAGTCCTGTCTCGCCTAAAGTTTCGCAATAAGTATAAAAGTTGGAAGAAAAATACACAAAAGAAAATTCGGCTAATTTAATAAAGTTTATGCTCAGAGTAAAAAGTTGTAGGTAAAGTTAAGCTAATTTCTTGCCAATGAATTCCGTTATAGATAATTTTACGGGTTTGATGCGGAAACATGTTCTCAGAAGATATTTGCTAATCAGCTAACACACAAGTGCGACATTCAGTCACGAATTGTATTTGTATCGATTCCAATTTTTTCCTGTTCCGTATTTATCTCAAGTTTTAGCATTAGACTGATTTGTATTGACTGAGACAAATATGAGCTGAGGAGCGTGGGTGGGAAACTTTTTATCAAAATTAAAAAGATTGTATTTGCAGTAATAGGTACCCATTTTCTTTCCATTTGCTTTCAGTGAATTTTGTTTGCACACACGCTATATAACTGAAGCGTAGTCAAAACGTAGTTAGGTTTGCGTTTGTTACAATAATTATTGCTATTTTCAGGATTTCTATTTACGCTCAACTTATATTACCAATTTTGCTCATTTTATTGTTAAGCACTGATTACAATTTTTTGGTACTTTTCAACACGGTTTACGACATACCCATAATTTTTTACAACTATTTTTATGAATGGACGCAAAAAATGGAGATTTGAGATGGACATAAGAATCAAGAGTGACAATGACAGCACACACCCTACTTTTATGTCAACGAATTTCTTAGATTACGAGCTTCTTTTTTACGCTGAATGTAAACGACTTTTCAACAGTTTTTTTACCTCTCGCCTCTCCTTCTAATGCTGTCTTAAAGAGCGATGTGTGGACGTGATGGAGGATACAAGTTGGACATTAGTAGGTTTTATAAAAATCATTAAGATAAGAATGATGATGACTGTAATAGTGTTAAAGGGACTTTTTTATACTTGCCAAAAATAAATTTACGTGGACCAACGAAGTAAGTAAAAGGAATCGAATAAAAATTTTTGTTGTGAAATGTTAAATTTTTTACGCATTTCAATTCGTCAACTTTGCAATCTCAGCGAAATTATTCCACCAGACCTGAACGAAGAAAGAGAACCGGAGCGAGAAATAGATAGGAATAAAAAATTAGTGAGTCAGAGTGAGCTCGTCGCTAAATGGATTTGATTTTGAAGTTCAGGATGACCTAAATCATATAGAAAAAAAACAAGAACCCGAACAATTTAAATATCCTTAATTTGCTTACACTAGAAGGTAATAATAAGGAGTAGGGACACGCAATGAGTGTCATTATTAACATTAGTCTAAATCATGATTGTGCCATTGTGAATACTTATCTACGATTAAATGCAAATTTTTTACCCGTTTCTACTTGCTCAGTCAGTTAGTGGGCAGGGCAGCGAAGAGTGCTGGTATTTCTCTGAGGCCATTGCTAATTACCATCAAGCCAGGCCATTAAAAAGTTTCAAGAACTTCACTATTTTAATTTAGTTACTTTGTATGTGTGTGTAACTTCTCAAGGAACTCAAACAGTTGAGGGAGAGGAAAATGCACACGACAACAACAAGTCAAGAGGTTAGAGAAACGTCAAATTAAAGCCCTTACTTTTCAATGCATTTTCAATGATCCGCTGCGTTGTGTGTGTTTGTGTGTATGCATCAGTTCAGTTTGAATATGAATACAATGTGGGTAACATAACAGGACTAAGCAGACGTGTGGGAGGGAGGTAGTCTACATTCAATGTTGTCTAACTAGAAACGACTTTTTCTACGTGATTCTCATAAGTTATACCTACATTGTCACGTCATGTTCAAGCACATTCTTTGTTCTGTAAACTGACCGTAGTTAATATTAAAGTTGATGATGAGCGACTTGAGATTGCACGAAGTAAATCCAGATCAATATTGACTTTTCAGCAAATCCTTATAAAATCTGACATTGATCAGTCGAAACCTGAAAGAAAGAAAAAACCTTCGCCACCACCAACGGCCAACCTTTATGAACCATAAAGGAAATGTGGAAGTGAGCAAACATGTATTTTGAATCATCTTTAATGTCTTAGATGCGATACCATAAGATCACCATATGCCCTTGATGCTTTACTTGATAAACTATAACTAGTTTTTAAAAAATATATTTTGAGACTAAAAAATTCAATCCTTATGTGCTTGTCAAGGCCAAACAATAAACCAGAGAGGTTCATGAACTCGAAAGTTTTGGGTTAGGTATGTATGATACTCAACAAAATACTAGTTTCCATTTCCATCAATAATATTTTGACTACCTACATAAAACTCACCAAAGGATAAATGGCCAAATATCATGTTACAACTGAGAGATTTACTACCTATCCCCATGAAGTTATTTCTTGCATACGCAATGACAATGACAACTACTTGTGTGTGTGTTTTTTTAGTCCTCCTGTGCGGTACATCATGAATTCAAATAAAAACGGAATCATGCTTTGACTGCTCCACATTTTTGGTGAGGTGACAGATGACACGATTCAAATATTTCATGAGCCTTTGGGTTGGGCCCATTTACTATTTAGTTACTGGTCTCTAGCCCAAGATCATAATTTTTTCTGGGCGATTCTATTTTCTACCGGTGGGTCTGGTTTTTTGCAAAATAACCGATGATGACTGTACCATTCTTTATCTCCTACGTCGGTGGTGACAGTTGGCTGGTGAAGTGCATGGAATCTTTTAGCCTAACTATATGCTTTACCGCTTGCTTTCTGCAACTATGTACCTACTTTTAACATTTTTATTCTTTCGGCCACCCGCATAAAAAATGTTGGTAATTGTTTTCACTCTAGAGGAAAATAGGGACGCTTTACTATTTTCTGTTATTCACGGTACTAGAGGAATTCTGCCTGTTTCTCAGACAAGCAGTAGCTTTTTGCACCATGCAAGAGTGTAACATCATCCTTTTTAACCATCCTCATTATTGTGAATTTTTTCTTGCTTTAGTAGTTGTAGTTTGTTTTGTAGAAAGGAAGTAAGTATGTATGTACATCTAAAATTTACATGGCTGGCGGCTGCCAGGTGTTTGCTTTTTTTTATATTTTACCCTAAACAATGTAATCGTATTAGATGTAAAGGGTGATATGAGCAAAAAATATAATTTTTTATGCACATGCACAATTTGATGAGAACGAAAGAATTATAATGCTAACATTAACATCCGGCAAACCTTTGTTTTCTTTTTTGTCCCCAGATTTTATAAGTTGCGTGGATGACATGCCATACTGATAGCGAAAAATGACAATGACTTCATACTAACGTAGTTTTGGATGGGAATCAAAACCTGGCGACATCATTCTTCTTTACAGCAGCAGAAGAGGAGGCCGACAAACATTCACAAAAAAAAAACAATTTACTGTGGAGGAGGAGATTGTTGTATGCAGTGCGCTTCTTCTTTAATATCCCGTGATAAATCGTTTTTATGCGTAAGTGACCAGTTTCATATTTTTCTATGCTTTGTTTTTACTCGCTCTTGTTATTGTCTTCCGTCGTCGTCGCCATTTTTCTCAGATTTTATTTCTGGTTCAAAAAATTGCATTCAGTTCAAGGAATATGAAACCTGTTGCTACTGTGTGTTTTATGATATACGCAAAATATTTTTTGTTGCTTTTTCTGATCATGATAATATTTTTATGGGTGCCTGCACCTCAAATATAAATACAGTTTACCAAGAACAGCATCTCATCTTGATATCATTTCGTTCACAAAGCAGAAGTTTTTTATTTGATTTTCGTCTCTCATGCAATGTTATCATGGGAGAATTCTAATCAACTCGAATTTTATGTTGACGACCGGGTGGTTTCCCTTTCCCATGAAAAGTTAACCAACCAACCATTCTATCACCATCACCAAAGAGTTGTTTTTTACAGAAAAATGCAATGTCTCATGAATTGCTTGAGATAGATTTACATATACTATTATTGTAGTTTATGTATAGCATATTGTATGTTTCTAGTATTTTTGTCTGCATCTCTTCACCGCAAAACGATTATTATGGAGAATACTTTCCCAAAGTCACTTTATGGCATCATCATGATGCATTTTTTTCCTTCTGATTGAAATTACATTTCATTTACAAAGTTTCACTGTCGGTTGACTTCTTATAAAAAAATTTAATGCACGAATAAGTTTTTATTTGTTCACATCATGAAGGTAAAATTGTATCATCAGGGAAGAAATTTACTTCATGCCTTCATTCCATTCGCTTCAGTAAAAAAATGCGTAGGAATACGTGCAGTGCAGTAATTCTACCACAGTTTCGACACGCACATTCACCCGATACAAGTAAACATTGTGTGAAGAGTTTAGTTGTTTAGCATCATCAATGTTTTAAGCTCCTTCTGTCTGCTTCTTCTTCAGCAACAAAACATTAAAACGTGAGCAATATCAAGGTACGTGCTCCATAACAAACAATGATGCATGGCATTTTCTGTCAGCGTTTTTTACCCTTCATGATGCATGCTCCAAGCGCTCAAGCGTGGACTCAAGGGTGCTACTATACTAACTACTGATGCAGCAATGTCTCATCTCTATTGTGGAGACAATGATCATCGTTTGGCCCACACTATACCGCAAAAAATTACAGGAGCCTCCAAATGCAAATGTCAAAAAATGCACTTTCATTCTCACTTCATCAACAAAACTAAAGCAAAAAAAGTCTTTCCTCAAAATCATGAGAGTATTTTTAAGGAAATAAATTGTGTGAAAATATTGTAGCACGTCACTATATTCTTCACCCAAACCAAACCACATGATTTGCTAGAGCATTTCCTCCTCGAACATTTGCCACTTGATTTGAGATTGAATAAATTATAGCATAAAAAGTGTCATATCATTATCACTTTGCTTCACTAGTAGAGGTATAGACCATAATGCTATTATCATCCTATGCTGAAAATATTTCGTAATTCGTTTAAGGAAAAAAATATGCTATATAGAGGACATTATTATAAAGCCAATAAACCAATATTACATGCACAACATTTAGGTTCTCACTTGATTACAAAGATTCTTGAGAGAACATCGACCGGTAAAGGAAACTGTTCATAAAGCCAAACTACAAAACGCTCCTAGTTAAAATAGCCACAAGCATAAATTCTATCACTACATTTTTTCTTGATTTTACATGCATTATATAGTCATCCAATAACAGTTTTTGAAAAAAAAAACAAGAAGCAGCATTTCCTGTGAAAAAACACAATGTAAACAGAGGAATAATAAGAGGATGTTTTTTCATTGTAATCAGAGCACTTCTTCAGCTTCTTTCTGTTAATTCTTGTGACTGGCAATAAAAAAAGCGACATGATATCTAAAAAATAGTTTGTCTGACTGAGGCGCTTACTTCTACTGACAACGACAACTCATTGAATTACGATTTACTTGTGTTGTGAGTGAGTAAGTACACTTGAAAATGTAAGTCGTGATTTGAAGACTTGCATTCTGCTGTTTGCTGCATTGCATGATTCACTTCACGTTTGGCTCAACAAGAAATTGTAGAAAGAAAAAAGGGCGAGACAAAACTGATTTGCGGATTCACACATTAAAAATAAATGCGCAACAATTAGAAGAATAGTGATAGAGGCAAAATAGTAAACAATGAGACAAAAATGTATTCGTGACTCTCAATTGACTTCTTTCTAGGAAGAACCTATTTACTGATTTCAAGTCAAGATATGGGATGAAAAATGTATCATTTCTCACTTACGCAATCCTAGCAATTTTTAATTCCTTTTTATGTGAAGAGTCATACACGTAGTAAATGTACTGAAAGACGATAAGAGAGTATGTTTACGCTGACGATCGTAAAAATTGTGATCAAAATTATTGTTATTTGAAGCATTCATATCGCACTTTACATTTAAAAATCAATTTAAAAGCATCAGATATAGCAAACATAAAAAAATGTTATTTTTCATGTGTACTTTTTTTGTTCCATTACTCTTCTAAAGAAAAGCATGACCATCAGTTTTTTATTCACAGGTTGGTTCAATTTTTTTAACAAAAAAATTATGACAATGAGAAATTATGATTATGGCGGAGTGGAGTATATTCCAGACGCCTCGGTCTTGAAACGCAAGTGCTCCGAGCGGTTATGTAGGCAGTCTGACATGATCTATCCGAGGTTACCAAATTGAAATGGGATGATGCACTTTTAAAAATCTGAATTCCCTCCTTCGTATAATGAAACCATCAATATGTGTGAATCATCATGAATATTATTATGGATATTGATGAGCAGAGAAGTTATGATAATGCAACAATATGTATGTCCGTCAAGGACTTGTCGTGGGCAGTAGCTGAAAAAAAAAAACGAGCTGAATCCATGCTTCTTTTAGATTTTACATTCTTTAAAAGACTACACATTCTCTCGATTCCCTCTCTGCCTTTAAAAAGTTTTGAACAATAAATACTCTGCAATAGAAAAATGATGGCAGTGAGACCAGACAACGCAAATATCTCGAACAATTTCAATTCTTTTATGTTCATTCTCATGGTCATCATCATGCTGAAATGACGGAGTTGTTAAATGGACCTATGTGCTTTATATAAAGTTTAAAACGAGATATATTTGCTTCATATGATGATTTAATATGTCGTTACAATTTCGATGTCGTTATTGTTGATCCCATGTCACCCCACTTGAGTATGGACTCTTAAAAGTTTTCTTACAACATTTGAAAGGCATTTTTATTGATAATTTTTAAAACCTTTATGTTTGATTACAATATATATAAGCGATTGCTTAATCATCATCGCCATCGTCGTCACAATTGCTGTCGCTTTTTTATCATCATGCAGAGCTCAAAACCAAAACCGATTGTTCGGCAACAAAAAAAAACTTTTTTCTGTTGTTGCCAACTGACCGACCAAGATCAACCAAACCCCACTGAGCTTTTCAAATAGCATTTATGGTAACGACTGTGGAAGAAACGATAAAAGTGACACGAGGAAAAAATCTGAGGCAAAGGACGAGCTTGAAAAAAAAATCCATTGCTTCATGGCAAACACCTTTGTCCTTTCTGAATTAATCTGTAAGTAAGTTTTGATTCTTTTCTCATCCCGGGCCCAGCCCGTCGTCTTCAGATTGCATTGAGTTATGCTTCAAACAGACGATGCAGCGTCACTTATCACATCAAGTTTTATGCTTGTGTGCACCCACAAAAAAATTTTTGAATGTCGATGTCACGTATTGATGCTAAAGCTTCTTCAAATCGCCAGTTAATAACAAAATACTTTGTGCACTGAAAATATAGAAGGGAAGGGGCAAACGAACCAAATCTTTTTAATATTTCTGATATGACGACGACCGCGGTGACATTTCGTTTTCAAAGCACGTTTTATATACCAAAGTGACATGCATAAATCTCGTTTGGTGTCATCAAAACTGGAATTTACTGCGATAACTTTCTGTTCGATGACTTTTATAACGATAAATTCGAATGAACTGGGTGGGATGCAAAATAAAAGTCGATAGAAACGGCTATATAACCAAAAATAATGAAATACAACATCTCTTTCATCATCTTAAATTCCATTATGTGCACTCGTAAAAAGGTCAGAAAACAATGGTAGTTTTGATGGCATCCAAAAATTGACAAAAGTGAAATTTATTTATGAAATGTTCGTCACCGTCACTGATGGAGGGATAAAATAATCTGGGAAGCGAACCGGAAAGTTATTTCGTCTCATTATTCGATACTGACTATTTATGAGAGGTAGGTATTCACCAACATTTTCAAAAACTCACAGGCTGCTTTGCAAATACCAGACCAAGCCATTTATTAAAATTTCTTTGAAGATTATGTGTTTTCATGTGAATGCTTTGTCCAACAGCTTCATGGTAGCAGGATTCATCTCATAGCTTGTTAAAATCGGATACCTGTGGCGCTCAGGTTTTTCGTCCCGTCTGTTTGAACACAAAGCTTGACTAGTGGGACCAGGGTTTTTATAGCATCAGGGAGCTTCAAATCAATAAAGCATGTTTCGATCTGTGTAATTATAGGATAATATTATTCTGAAGCGCAGTATGAGTTACAATTTGGTAGCTGAATTATATCATGACTTCACTGCTTCTATAAAATACGCAACAGGTTCGAGTTTCAATCCCCAAAAGTATTTTTTTCAGAAGCTGGCGTGAGTAAAATCTAACTTTGCACTCTATAGTTTGTCTGTAGTAGCTTGCTTTTATGAGAGATTTATTTTAAACCAGTCATGCAAAAGATGCTTTCAACGCCACATAAAACCTAAAATACACCTTGACCATCACTTCAAATCATTGAACAGTTGGCCGTGGCCCCTGGACTTTTGAGTATTTTTTTAAAGAAAAAGTTTGTTCGGTAATTTTTATCAAGAGATGAGATCATTCTGAAAACAAATATGCAACCACAATTAGAAAAAAAATTCCGGCTCCATAAGTCCTGCTAATTAGCCAAGGGCTTTTTAAGGGGTGACTGGTCTTTATGCCACATTAGATCTATGAATAGTGCTCAAGATTACCGCTTGCTAATTATATCAGAGACAGACATCTCCCGAAATCTTCTTTTTGGCCAATCCATCAAAGTTGGAATCAGTGATTAATGATTAAAATCTCGGAAGAATCTCGTCGTTGTTATCATCCCAAAACTGTTATTTTTTTCCCAGGATCACATCCCTATCTCAAGATATAATTAATATAAGTAATGTCCTCCCTGGTCTAGTAGTAGTTGTGTGTTTTTCCATTTTCTTTTAGTTTCATTTTTGTCTAACAAAGCAAACTACAATAAATGAGATGATCATTAAAGTGCAATGATCTAATGCAAAAAAATTATGTGTTACTCTCATCGTGCAAGAGTGTGTTGTGTGAGACTAGTTTATAATGATCATCTTTTAATACATCCACTTTTTTCCCGATGCTACCTCTGTTACTAACAATCCTGCTTATCTGATGCATGATCCCCCCGTCTAGCTCAACATATCACATCATTATAGATTTCGATCGCGAAAAAAAAATCTGACGAGTCCACGTCCACGGAGAAGCAACACAGAAGGCGTCGCGTTAAAAAAGGCGTACTCATGAATTCAACTAATCAGTTTCTTCTTCATGATTACTACCGTCATGATCATCATCGTCATTATCGGATCATGTTCTCGTATTTATAGCCATTTACTGACCGCACAATATTTTTTTTCTTTCTTGGATCGGATTTAGACGAAGACAAGAAGGATATATTTCTTGAAAAGTGAAGTTGCTTTCTCAGATTCCGCTACTGCAATAAGCATAGCACATCATTTAATTTTCAAACTTTAAAGGAAATCGAGAATAATGCACCTCTTCTTGAAGTAGTTTTGTTTATTGCAAAACAAGACGCATGGACATGTTCATTGTGTTTACAACCGGCTTCAACTTCATCCACGGCGTCTCTTTTTATAGTTATAGCTTGAGAGGTCCACAGCTGAAGATTTCGTGATCATGGTCGTTAATTTTATGACATTATTATTACATTACGTCATCTCCTCCTTGATCAGTATGAGGGATTACACTCACAATTTTGGGAATTGCTCTTAACCAGCTCAACAAAATGACATTTTTTTTTCAAGCAATGTTTACAATTCATTGCCTTTTCCGTTGTCTCCATACTTGGGTTATTTTGCATAAAATTCTGACTCTGGGAAGAAAACCGAAATTCACTTCGAAGCTCGATGCAGTTATAAAAAAACTTTATTTTTGAGTCTCTATTGTTCTGTAGGACGAAAATCATGAGCAAAGGATCAGTTCGTGATGAAACATGAGTGAGTAATAAAAGCAAGGAAAAACGAATAAATTATTTTTGTGCTGGGTAAAAAAGCGCAATGATGATGACAAAGTTGTTGAATGCAAATTTTGTTCCCTTGTACAATGTCAGAATGACCAATCCATCATTATAACAAGCATAAACGATTTCTTAAGTTTAGGTTATCATTGAATCGTGCCATACAACTTTAGAGAAGTGAACATTATTCCTTTTGATAAAAGAGGAAAGCTTCATTTTCTTGATACATGATAAATTGTGAACGTGTGATAAATTCATCCAGATCCAATTTGCATGAAAAAATTGCTCTCAATTTGTAACTGTAAAAAGAAATTCATGTAAGACTACCGCTACAAAGGTTACGTAATCTCACTCAACAATGAAAAGCTCTCAATGAGGGCTTTGTGACAATGACGGCGATATCAATTTATTATCTTGAATTGAAGTCACTAATTGTGAATCTAAAGTTATGTGACAGGGACCATCACTACCTCCATCAAATTGTGAGGTTGAACTTTATCGGTGGATGTAAATGCAACAAACTGATTTGCACTCCCAAATCAAAGAAAAGGGACTTTGATGAATGGGGTAACGATCCAAGCTAAATGGTCGTAAATGTTCCGTTCAAAAAGAAAGCGTTCATCCACAGGAACCCACCCAGCTATAAAGAGACTTGCTCCATCAGCAACGACATGCTTCTCAAAACTCGGTTGACGTTTCCACTCTTTACTTCTCTTTTGTCGATAAACTACCATAAATTTTCCAATATGCTGTGTAATGCGAGCACTCCCCCTGCAATTTTTGCCATTGAATTTGAGCACACATGCATGCAAAAATATTTTTATATGCAATGCAATGGCATCGTAAATCTTTTTAAAAATTGCTTTGAAACTCATTCATTCAATCACTTATTTATTCATTAATCATTACTTGCGTAATACACTTTAAAGTAGGTCTGGTTATCAAGAATTATGAAAAACATTTTAGACGTAACGACTTTAAGCCATCGTCTTTTTCACATTTTAAAGTTTTTATTCATCCATTCAAACGTTTTCTTTGCAAAATATTAAAATTGAAGGGCT